>JAUELK010095111.1:0-12231 GCA_031471215.1 Gastropteron pacificum
AGAGAGAGAGAGAGAGAGAGAGAGAGAGAGAGAGAGAGAGAGAGAGAGAGAGAGAGAGAGAGAGAGAGAAATAATACATGAAATAGAAGTATAAATAGGCCTACATGACAATCAGACAAGACCCACTATGTACCCGGTCATGTACTCGAACTCTAGCCTTCATTGTTGCAAGGTGAGTGTCACAACCACCGCACCGTCAAAACACAAAAGCGCACGTGTTATAGAGATGCAGACATTATGTCATCAAAGGTTTTCAAACTTGTTTACACATTAGAGTGCACTCCCTTTTCATCGTGGGAATATTTGTTTCCAATCACATAATGTATTCGATTCATTAGTTTTTAGTCATGCAGACATTGTCCTGGGTTCCGTTCTCTAGAAGAAAAAAACCCACTAAGGCACGAAAGGGGCCATCCACGGGATTACTTATGAACGCCTCCATTCTATTCTTACACGTACACACCTGTTTGCTTGAAAGACTTGCATCGTTTGACCATCGTTTGACCATCGATTGACTATCGTTTGACCACCGTTTGACTATCGTTTGACCATCGTTTGACTATCGTTTGACTATCGTTTGACCATCGTTTGACCATCGTTTAACCATCGTTTGACTATCGTTTGACCATCGTTTGACCATCGTTTGACTATCGTTTGACCATCGTTTGACCATCGTTTGACTATCGTTTGACCATCGTTTGACTATCGTTTGACCACCGTTTGACCATCGTTTGACCATCGTTTGACTATCGTTTGACTATCGTTTGACCATCGTTTGACCATCGTTTAACCATCGTTTGACTATCGTTTGACCATCGTTTGACCATCGTTTGACTATCGTCCACCAAGCGGTCACTCAAACTGTAGACCTGTTAACTATAACAAAAACAGGTCTCCTTTCCATGCCATAAAGTCTCTTTTATCAATTTATGAAATGTTATCAATTTTATCAGTTTCTTTTATTTGATCGACAATCCTTCGGAATTCATTTTGCGGAACCTTTTTAGTTCATTTTTTCATGTTCTTGTACTTGTATACTGTTTTCATCCCTTTTCGGGGAAATTCGCCTTAGTGTTATGAGCTCCGATTTTCACTTAAGCCAAAACGCAGTCGTCACAGAGGAGCACGTATATGTATCTAAAGTAAAATCCGTCAAAAATGTCAGCAAAAAGACTAGATACTTTTTTTTAAAATTATGATTGTCGTCTGTTTCATTTCTATGAATAGACAAAATATCAGATTACACAATACGAAATGATGAAATACAGGACTAGACTTGGGCAGTGGGGAATCAGACAATCTGTCTGGTGCAATATTCGGACAATCATCATGACCACGTGAATTTTTCATAAATGTGATAGCAACATGCTGTTGATACTAATAATAGAAGCTTTTAGACACCGGAAGTTTTAAGATACCACTAAGTATGGAAGTATTACAGGGTGGTCTCTGATCCAAGTCAATATTGGCATAAACGATAAAGGCGTGGCGGTTGAGCTGATGTCCCTGTGTAACAGTGCTGTGACGTCATAACGTGAGCACTTTAATTATGTTGTTCGCTGTTGTGAGAATGTCATTACTATCCAAGCATTGCGCGTGTGTTCTCTGTTTGGTTTTGTTGATGTGGTAGTAGTTGTGGTGGTCGCTATTTGGGTTGATGGGGGTGTTTTTGTTGTTGTTGCTTTCATTGTGGCTGTTGTTGCTGTTGCTCAGAGAATACAAAATCAATGCTTTGCGTGTGCTCCGTGGCTGTTTTTGTTGTGCTACTGGTGGTTGCATAAGTGATTATTTGGTGGTTGGTTGGTTGGGGGGGGGGGGGGTCGTCGTCCTTTCTCCTTTCTCCTTAATAAGTTGTTTCTATTGTTTATTTATTTGTTTTGTGTTGTTGTTGTTGTAATTGATTATGATGAAATTTATGAAAATGAGGGGGTGGGGGAGTGGGGGAGGGGGAAGAGGAGGAGGAGAATGACGATGTTACATTCATGTAGATATAGCCGTATATAACTGTAGCGAAGTATACTTCAAACCACATCAGCCAGACATAACATTGTATTGCGACATCATAATTGACACATTGATCAACAGGGATGACTTTGCGAAAATAAAACCCCAACAAAAACAGATGAATGACACGCTCGTTTCCACGCCACCTGTAAAACGGACAATTAACTTTGGCAGCCATTCAATCTGGTAGAATTGTAGTGCTTCAATCGTGAAACCCATTTACCGCCGGCTCGACATCGACGACTTTGTTTACCCCTGACTCCCCACAACCCTTCTTCGCGGTCAGTGCAATATAAAGTGTGCGCGGGCTGATGGAGACTCTTACACTTCCGGGGCATTTAGCACGGGCATACACTTGTAGTTAAAACCTTTTGGAGATCAAAACCAACACCGTGATGATATCAGTCTATCACTACCGTGACATCAGTTGCCATTCTTGATACGTCCCTATGTTTCCGGGTGGTACTGTTAGTTCTGCAAGTTGCTCCAGATCTTTGGTGGTCGTTGTCCTCCATGTTGGATGTGCTTCTCATTGAAATTGTAGGCTGACGAAGTTAGAGATGAATGCTTGGATGTTTCGTACTATTGTTGGTTCGTGTTATTATTTAGAACTGTGTTGGATGTGCTCTCATTGAAATTGTAGGCTGACGAAGTTAGAGATGATTGCAGGCCTCGCTTGGATGTTTCGTACTATTGTTGGTTCGTGTTATTATTTAAAACTGTTGTGGTCAATACCATCAACGCTCTAGTACCGGGATGTTCTGTGCGCTGTGCCGAAATAGTTCCAAAGTTGAACAAAATGATAAATGCCGCATACATTTTCTGTGTCGAAAAATTATAAAGTTGAACAAAAGGTAGGATGTCGCGTACATCTTTGTTATATTTCAATGATGATAACGCGGCAACGTGGCTGTTTGCTAGTAACGATTGTGACGTAATTCCAGTCATGAACAATTGACAGATATTGAAGAACGCTTTGATATGCTTTGAAATGCTTTGAAATAGTAACGTAAATGACTGAAATGTTGTTTCATCTTTTAAAATAAATCAAATAACATAAGAAAAGTGATCAAAATGTGTTTTCAAACTTTCAAGATATTGTCAAACGTATTTTTTTTTTCGAATGTTGTTAGGCAGGAGTATAAGTACGGTGAATCTGTAACCGTGACGTGCCACGAATTTGTGTATATACATCACACCTTTTGTCAGCACTAATTCACGTGGGGCTTATCCTAGACAAGTGTAAATACCGAGAGACATACATGGAATTGATTGTGTCTCGCATCCTTTGATCGTCACATTGTGGCTTTCTCTTGAATAAAGGTGAAAATCCTGAGGGACTTGGTTTCGTTACCATAATTTAGTTGAAAGATTGTTGCTGTATCGCGCCATAAAAGGAATTGACTAATGTATATATGGGTGTGTGTATGTGTGTGTGTGTGTGTGTGTGTGTGTGTGTGTGTATGTGTGTGTGTGTGTGTGTGTGTGCGCGCGTGTGCGTGAGTGTGCGTGAGTGTATGCGTCTGTGTGTATGCATGTGTGTGTGTGTGTGTGTGTAAGTTCAGTCAATAATATTTGGTGAGCGCTGGATCTCCGAGATTGAAAAACCATTTTTTTTAATCTCACAGTCTTTCCCAACCTCAAGGTGTGTTTGCTTATGAAGATCTATAATTGAAAAAAAACTGGCGTGAATTTGCCTGGCGAGAAACTCTTGTGAATACATTCTTAAGACAACTAAAGCATTGTCATGTTTTAAATGATTGTTCCATGATTGTCTTTAGGCAGTAATACGAGTACCGTATGCATCTAAAATACGTTTGCCCTTTGACACTACGACACAACTGTTTCACAGAAGGCCAAATCCGATTTCTTTGAAATAGCTCTTTGATGGTTGATTTTGAAGATGTGTGTAGGTTTTGAACTATTGCGAGGGTTTGACGATTCAATGCTCTTCGGTCAAGGGTTAAGTCCAAAGCCACAATCACACTTTTGATCCTTTGGTGAACTTGAAAAAAACCGAGCGTCCCCTTTTTAGCTATCTGCTTGCAAAAGAAATGATAACAATTGAGAGGTACTAGTACTTGTTGATAACTCTTTGATGACGACAACCACTGCGCAAATGAATGTTTCTTTTCTTGTCGTTGTTTGTGTGTGAAGGTAGGCGTAGTAGAAATAATAGAAATAGTTTTGTCTTATGAAACGGAAAAAAGAATCACTAATTCATGTATATGTATTTGCCAGTGTTTGGAACAATTAAATAAGAAATACAATTTTTAAAGCGGTGTGGTTTGAGACAGTTCTGTTACGTAGTGGACAACAGCTTTGCACTATATGCAGTGATAAAACTATACAAATTAGAAGTAGCTCCAAGTGGACAAGCCTTCTGAAAGCGCTACTTGACCAGTGTGTAAAGACCTCCTTGAGACACTCCCAACGTCAACAATTGAACATTTAAAAATGGCGACAAACAACAAGGACAAACCGGGCCTCGCCTATTCTGACGCGTCTGGGAACTTCGCCAACCCCAGAATGACTCAGTGTGGAGATTACCAAAACAACCAGCAAAAACAACAGCAGCAGCCAATGGCAACGCTCCAAACCTACGACAAGTCTCCGGCAAAGATCGGGCCCAGAGAGGGGAGCGTATTCCACGCCCCCCACAATTGTGATAAAGAGGACTTAGTGAAACACTGCGCGGAAGACTGGCGGAAGCACGCTAGAGCTATGAACAAAACGCGTGGGAAAAGGCCGGCAGCTGAGGCAGTGGCCATGTTGGACGGAGACCCCAGCAAGAGGAGACAATCCAGGACGATCCGGAACCTGACCAAGACCCTCGTGGACAGGCTGAGGGGCGTGTCTGGGGGAAGGTCCGCCGAGTCCTCCCCTTCAAGGGACACAGACAGGCTGGCGGAAATGGCCCTAGATGGCGCTCTCTATTTGGGAGACACTAACCATATGTGTTTGCTGGCAGACAGCCCCGCGCAGATATTTCGGGTGAGTTCCAATCCTCTTAGATACAGATCATCCAAGTACGAGTATATTTCAGTATACAGTTTATTATCATTCTTTTCTGCTCCTTTACAACAGTCCTGTGCCGTCTGCTTCAATACAATTTGTCACCTGAATTGCTTGTTCATGAGCAAATATTTCGGGTGAGTTTCAATCTTTGTAGATACAGATCCAAGTACGAGTATATTTCAGTATACAGTTCAGTATCATTCTTTTCTGTACCTATACAGCACTCCCGTGCCATGTATTTAATTTACCTACTAAATTGTTTACTCATGATATGCAGATATTTCGGGTCAGTTACAATCCTTGTAGATGCATATCCAAGGATATTTCTGTGTACAATGCATTATTATCTTTTCTGTACCTTTACAACAGTCCCGTGCCATCTATTTCATTAAAATGTGCCACCTGAATTGCTTGTTCACGTGCAGTGATTTCGGGTGAGTTCAAACACATTTTTAGCAATGTTGATAATTTAGATGTAATCACATTCTTTGAACTTGGGAGGTGCTCGGTGATGGAAGAAGACCATTGGTAAAGTGGTGTAATACCAGATATAGACAAAAGTTGTTTTGCCAATAGAGTAAGTAATACTTCATTGCAATAAACTAAGCAAAGCAGCTAAATATGCTTAAGACCTAAATGAGCTTAAAAGCCTTTAAAGACCACATAATGTTCAATAATGACCTACAATAAAAAGTGTATAGTACAATGTCATGTTCAGCACCCTTGTAACAGTCCCGTGCCATCTATTTTGTTTATTTTACTTCGTAAATTGTTCGCTCTCATACAAACCTTTGGAGTCAGTTGGATCTTTGATGTCCCTTGTACTGTGTAACTGTTTTTAATATATTGTCATTTTTTCGTTGCTGGTGGTGGTGGTGCTTGTTTTGTCTGATTGTCTTCGTTATTGTTGTTGTTGCTATTGCTGCTACCGCTGTTGCTGTTATTGTTTGTTTGGGTGGGGGTGTTATTTTTTCTTCTTTTGTATTTAATCTGTTTCTTTTATTTCTTGCTGTTCTTTTTCTAACGGTCCTAACATTTTTTGATTTGAGCATTACTTTATATGAATTGTTTAGTGTTCGACAACTTTGGCAGACTATTGTTCAGAACAAATTAGGATAGTTCATGTAACTTTTTACCATGGGTCATTTTGATAACACTTTTTCCACACAAGTTTAAATTAACATTGCCACTTTGACTATGAAAGACAAAAAAAATAGATCCAAACTGACCTGAAGAAACAACAAATTTCAAATCGTTCTGTGAGCATTATCAATGTCATTAAGAATCCGTGCTCTGGCTCTGATCACGATAACAACTTGAAACAGAAAGAAATATCAAGGCTCACAGTGGTCTGTTTGAACAATGCAGCTATCTTGGTATAATGACCACATCGACTAAATCTGTAATCTGCGACCTTTAACAAAAACCGATACAGATCGTTGTGTTGACCGGCCTGGCTTGTTTATGCCCACAGGTGGCTAAGACAGTTGCCTTCTCAGGCTTGGGGGACAAAACACTGGCCCATTTTCATAGTGAGAATCAACAGGACAACATGACATGCTCAACCTTGAGATGCGATAGGCACCATCTTGGATCTCATTTTGGATCCAGAGGCGTGGTTGTTATGCGGTAGTGACGTCACACTTTGCGGTCTATTTCCGTTCTACTGTCTGAGCAGTTTGTTTGGGGTTTTAATCCCATGGCTCTTTTTCTGGGCTCGGTCGAACCCTGGGAGTTCCTTGAGATGGCATCAGGGGTGCGGCGGAGCCTTTATCGCAGAGTTCCAAACATTCCCGACTCATCGCCATATTTTTGTTTTGTTTTATTTTTTCACTAAATAAGGGTTCGGTGAATGCACAAATGTACCTGGTGATATCTTGTAGCTAGTCACGGTTAGGATGGGTACATGTAATTGGTGGTATCTTGTACCTCATCAAGGTTAAGAACTACTGGCCGTGTTGCTTCATCGTTGTGGCATAAGAATGATTGAACAAATTACAATTCGGTCTGCATGCTAGATGTTGATACTAATTTGCACAAGCCAATTCATTACTTCCCCTACCCCCTTTTTAGCCAACTTTCAAGAAATTGTCAAGCGTGTATGTTTTTTTCGAATGTTGTTGAGCAGGAGTATAAGTACTGTAAATCTACAACCGTGACGTGACACAATTTAGTAGAAAGGCTGAGTAGCAATTTTATCATGCGCGTTGGAGTACTATTCAAGTCTGAGTGATCCAACTCGTCTTCCGCGTGACAGGCGATGACACTTAGCACTTTACTACCGAGGACACGTATTATTTATCAAATCGATCATGTATTATTACTTCTGATACCCAGTGTAGTTGTTTAGTTGTTGGTTTTTTTTATGTTTATTAAAGGAATGGTAAAACAGCTTCGTAATTGGACTAGAAGTAAAAAGGAAATCAACAAAGAAATAATGAAAGAAACAAGAAATCGAACAAACAATCAAACTCAAAAAGAAAGAAAGAAAGCAGGAAATAATAAAACACAGAATCAAACATTGTTTTAGGCAAAGAAATAAAGGAAGGAATGAAGGAAGGAAAGGAGGAAGGACGGAAGGAAAGAAGAAAGAAAGAAAGATAGAAAATATATTGAAGGTACATACACAGAATGCGTTGTGCCATGCCAGTATCACACGCCAAGACATACAGAGATAATTCTTAGAGCTGGCCAGTAAACATGCTCATAAATCGTGTGTCCGACCTTTGGTAACTATCAGAGAACCTTAAGAGGACAAGAGGTATAACTGTTCGAACGGATTCCATGTACAGCATACTGGGTCTTAACACAGATCTCGCATGTGCCCCGTCAGTACGTATGCTCTGGTCATAGTGCTTTGGTTGATGGCCTCAATACGGTCTTAAGACCCAAGTTAGGCCTCTCTCTCTCACTCTAGCACTCACATACCAACCTTTTAAGCTGTCTCTCACGATTCGGTGTGGGCATTATCATTCACATCGTCTCCTTGAGACGTTAACAACTTTGCTTTCTGAATTATAAATGAAGTCGCCAGTTGTCATGCACAACGACGGCGTCCGGTGATTGATTGTTCCGTTCAATTTCAATAGTTTACCCCATTAAGGCTATGCTGTTTCTTGGAAATGTTGTACAAAATGTCTTGTATTTCGCCAAATCCAGTATTGTGGGGAGTATTTATGTTTCATTTGAACTGTACGTTTGTGTTTTCTGAGGAACGTTATACAAGATTTCATTTGATCTCAGTGGTAGTGATGTTATTGTGAGGAGTACTCTTATTTCATTTGTTGTTCTGGGCAACTGTACTATCTCTAACATTACAGGATTGTTAGGAGTACTCTAAAAAAAAAAAAAGGGGGGGGGGAGCCACACAAAGAACTAGAGTAATACCTTTACTGCTAGATCTAGAGTTATACAATGTAACTGATTGATACGGTAATTCTCACTGAACCAATGTATGGCCCAAGGAAGAACAAAATAGAAAAAGGTCCTCTGAATTAGGATGGATACACGATATCACGTGATCAAAAAAATCCCTACAACCATATGACCTCCCGTGTGTAAACACAAAAAGCTGTCAATGTCTTGGTTCTTGTTCATTGTTATAAAAGCAAAGGGTCTAGATGGATCAACAAATACACTTTATCTTGTAGATCTAGAGGTGGCCGAACATTCGTATCGCTGCCTACACAACGGAAGTTTAGTAGTAAGTAATGGAAGGCCTGTTCAATGCGATGCGTTCGTTTTCTGAAGCCTCACATGTTTTCTTGTGTCCATCCTTCAGAGTCATGTCAGTCTAGCTCTTTAACTTAGAGTATAGGGCCTTAAAACAGCCCCCTTGTTCATGCAATTATGCGACGCAGTCATAAGTCCCCTCCGAACCAGACAACTGTGTGTAATACTATAGCGTCTTTCAGTTGATACTGCCAATATTGATACAACATTGAGACATTTATGGTTACAGCAATAATTTAGGACTGAACCAGGTGTATGTCACATCATTTTCTGTAGGCCTGTAGGTGCTTGAACTTGTGTGAAAGAATTCATAAAGTAGACCACAGCACGTGGGCATAATGCGTGTGCATAAATTACGTACTATGAATAAGATAACTCCACACCACGATAGGGTTTTGGATACAGAGTTCCCGCCCTTGGCCTTGATAAACCAGGTAGAGTGAACACCTGTATATGTTTTGTTTTTGTTTTTAATCATGAGTTTTGTTCAAGTTTTACACTCCTTCTCACATTTGATATATCATAGAAATGGGACCTACGTTTTGACGTCCGTCTCCGATAGAGCCACAAAAACTCCCCACATTACACATTTTCAGAATGCCCTCATCGGGATTCAAACTGGGGTCACCCGCTTGGAGACCAAACACGTTAGCCCAACGTGTAAACCATTCGGCCCCCGCGCGGCCCCCTGTGTCTGTGGCGTACTTTTTGTGCGGTACTAAACAAAGATGGCACTGGCAGTCGAAGCTCATTTGGGGCTTCTATAAGATGACAGGTGAGAGAAAGAGAGAGAGAGAGAGAGAGAGAGATAGAGAGTGAGAGTGAGTGGGGGGGGGGGCAGAGAGAGAGGGAGAGAGAGAGGAGAGAGGGAGAGAGATGGGGGAGAGGGGGAGAATGAGAGAGGGAGATGAGAGAGGGAGAGCGCGCGCGAGAGAGAGAGCCAGACAGAAAGAGAGAGAGAGGGGTCATTCTATTTTTAGAATAAGAGTGACTACCCACCTAGTGCAAAAAGTGCAAATGGTGTAGTCAAGTATCCGTCTATGATGATATGACCAGAAAGAAAGGAGGGAGACTAGACCGTAGTGTGGTGGTGATAAAGTGAACAGCAATGCAACCAAACAGACTGCATGCCGCACATTAGCTTGTTTCAATAGCACACTGTTTGTGCAAAGCCAGTCAGAGTTGCTTTTGTTTTATCCATGCAGTATTGCTATCACACGAGATAAGAGCACAAAATGAGCATTTATAGATCAAATTACCCCTTGGGTGCGGCTTCTATCACGTGATTTCTGAAAGAGATAAAACAGCAGCATCAGCAGCGTCATCACCATCGTCATCATCATCATCATCATCATCATCATCATCATCATCATCATCATCATCATCATCACCATCATCATCATCGCCATCATCATCATCGCCATCATCATCATCGCCATCATCATCATCATCATCGTCGGCATCGAGACGGAGGGCTGAATGCCTTGATTGTTTTAACTTTTGCAAGTGAGACAACGCCATTAGAAATTGGCTTATTCTTATAGCTGTTCAGAACGTGGAAATGCCTCTTTGAGACAAGCTGTCGAAAACGGGTTTATCTGTATATATGGGGAAGATCCATGTGCTCGACGTTAGGTGCCCTTTGGGCTCTTTATTCTAGATTGATAAAACAACACACACACACACATACACACACACACACACACACACACACACACACACACACACACACACACATCCTGCATGCACTACCAAAACGATTCCTGGGGCTAGAGACTACTTTGTGGTTGGTTTAGATGTGAAAAGGGAGAGGAACTTAGTTGTCAAATTCATGTTATCAAATGTTTACCTTTCGGCATGACATGTGAAGTGTTCACTAAGCTTATTGTTTTCGTGGTAGCTTTTTTGTTCTTCTCTTTCTTGAACAATCACCTTCACTATAAAACCAATCTATTCTCTCGCCATACTCTATTTGTCTGGTGTCATTGTCAACTTGAACGGAAGGATATTGCTTATGCTATGCTATACAGGATTATTTCTTAAGCTGAGTAATGGTGTACAATGTATTACCCTTAGCTCAATTTTATATGATCAGACTGAGTGAATAGATTATTGTTGTTCTTAGACATCTTAGATTGATACAAAGTGTTGATATAGACAATAGATACAGAGTGTTGATATAGACAATAGATTCAGAGATGACTGTGCGCCAAGGCGATTGTACAGATCAGAGAACGAAAAACGGATCTTGTATTTTCAAAATTAATCTTTTGCGGCACCAAGTGAGTTATCTACGTGGATGTTCACACGTTTGTGCAGCGTCGTCGTTGTTATCATCATCATACACATCACCATCATCATCATCAGCAGCAGCATCATCATCATTATCACCATCGTCCTCATCATCATCATACTTATTATCATTATCATTGTTAGTATTATCATACTTCCACTATGTGTACACCGAGTATGTTGTACTTATTCGTGACTGCGACAGTCCAGTGGGATTGGTGGTGGACATTTACAGGATATCACCGACGACCTATTTCAGTATTTTTTTTAAGCTATTTTAAGTGGTTTTACGAAGTTCGTTGAGTGGTCGTCATAGGCTTTGGCTTTGGTAGTGTTCGAGCATATTGTGTAAATGGACGCTCCCTTGTCACAATTGACTCTCTTGGAAATCGGGGAGTGGTTTCAATTAATCACACCAGTTCTGTCCATTGATTGCAACTGATGTACACAATGCCACCCGCATCGATGTGATTAAATCCGAGATTGAACCATTTTCCCACGACCCCGTGACCCCATCATGGTGTTAAATGGGTATGCAGCCATAGACACTGGGGAAAATCCTAGTAGTCTTGATTACATGTGTAGTTTAAGCATTGCGAAGGCTGCATAAAGTACCGCGAGGTTTTTGTGTACCGTTTAATTGGATATTGGGACGGATTGGGCTGTTAGGGCAGTTTTACCATTGTACTTGCCCCAGGCAAAACCGCTTACTTTGAACTTTGAGCTTCGAGCAGTTCCAAGATATTAGCAACTAGTTGATTTCTTTAGTAACAGGTTTCCATTGGTTGGCATCTTTAAACATTCATTAAACAAATAAATTGAAGAGATAATTTTTAAATTAAAAAAATACCTTGATCAGATTTTCATGAAGTTTCAGAAACAACCCAGAACTGAAAAGGGACATTTTTCTCCAAGTCCATCCCTTTCCCAGACCACTACACAATAAGTTAGACAATGATGATGATGAAAGTCATTTGTATAGCGCACAAATCCATGTTTTCATGCTCTAAGGCGCTGCGACATCCCCAGACAGAAACAATACACACACAACTACAGTACTGTTCCTCTCAAACTGGACCTGAGCTATGCACATTATAAAACATGTCCTATCTGTTTAGAGCCTCATTCTGTGACTGAAATGCTTTTCAAATTGTATAGTTGTGAGTGCATGTGTGAGGATAATTG
>JAUELK010095222.1:0-10006 GCA_031471215.1 Gastropteron pacificum
ATCAGATTTCTAAAAATCAAAAACAGGCTGGGAATAACATGGAGGAGGTCTGGATATTATTCCCAGCAGGGGTGAGAATAATCACTCCCATTGTCGATATTGACCTTATACCTTTAAAATCTCCCGCTCAGCTTCCCCAAGTCGCTTGTTCTTATACTCCTGCGCAAAGGTTTCGGGCGTTGTTGGATGGTTGTGGACCATGTCAGCCTTGGTGATGCACAGGTGCTTCTCATAGTAATTGTACTTTAAGAGAAATGATGCCTTGCATCCTGTTGCTGAGTGTCTGAAAACAACAATTAGAGAAAAACATTAATTAATTTGCAGAACCTTCACAGTAACAGGTTTCATAAGTAAACATGTAATGTGGGTACAAGTGTCTGGGTATCTGACTGTTTTGATAATTTAGGTGTACGTGTGAGATACATGATAGGGCAGCATGTGACTGTATGATGGCCTCGCAAACATGCACGCATTATTAATGCCTATACAAATTCAGTTGAAAGTACTTTAAAAAGCAGCCATACCTTTACAAGCATGCACGCATACTTGTAAACCTTTATACAGGTGCATCTAGTATAAAAATATACATGAGCTACAACTTAATTTAACTTCACTTTTAACTTACTTTGTTCTGGCTCTGACTCCGTTCCCACGGACTCTTGGTTCTCCATAATGGGTGCACACAAAGTCCACTCGACTATACACAAAGTGTGCTGGGATCTGGTTTTTGGACTTCTGATTTGCCTTTACCACTCTTTCGGAAGATTTTGTCTTGAAGACAGAATAGTTCTGTTTTTTGTACTCCTCAAAATGGCTCGTAAATTCCTCAAAGGATGCGAAAACTTTCTCAGTGAAAGGTGTAGCCATGAATTTCGCTTGCGTGAGCGTGAGTGGACTGAACTATATGAATGAACTAGGCCTACTCACTCGCGGGCTGAACAAAGAGAAAAGACAGAAGAAAGAACCAAAACAAACCGGAGGTCGGAACTCTGAAGCTGAAAACGAAACTTGCTTTTCAGTTTCCAGCGTAAACGAGTTGTATTAGGCCTATATTTATTATTTTTACTGAGTCACATTGCGCGATTGCAAAAGTCCTCTATTATGAGGATGCAGTCATAAATGGAAGAAGAAGAAGAACAAGAAGAAGAAGAAGAAGAAGAAGTAGATTGACGCGGCGTCAATCGACACAGAGGTAAGCCCCAGTAGTCTGTGTCGATTGACGCGGCGTCAATCGACACAGAGTCAGAGGTGTCTGTGTCAATTGACACTAGCTTTTTAATTTTGTATGTCTGCATTTTTTAATTTTGTGTTTGTGTATGTATGTCGGTTTGTTCTGGTTTGGCTAAGGTTCCTTTAAAATGTGTGTGGGTTGTCACTGTTGGATTTTTCTTTGTTGTCGTTTGGATTTTTTAAAGTTTTTTTGTTTGTTCTGGTAGGTTGTGTTGAAAGGAACATAACTGTGTATATTTTGAATAAGTGTTTCGGTGATACGAGTTATCTTTCTTTACCGTATTGTGCTTTTGAACACGACGCAGTAGCCTATCTATTTTTTCAGACTGGTGTCCAGCATCGAATTTTGAAAAATCAAGCTTAAGGCAAATAACATCCTCAAAGTTCCAGTTAATTTCTCTTTTACTCCTCGCACAATCGTCTCTCTCACATAGCATGCTAAGCCATCAGAATCTCTCTTCGCAGACTTCTTACTCTCTCGATGCTTACAGAATTTCCCATATCCATGCGGAGCAGTCGAACTTTCATCATTCATCCAAGTCTGACACAACATAATGATATCAAACTCAGTTATACATTTGACAAATTCTTCGCATTCTAACTTAGCATCCAGACTTCCATGAACATTCCATGACATAAACGACACTGAACTACGACAAGACAGGTTAACATTAACATGTAACTGCACAACAGGCTGTATAGCGTCCCCCGGTGCGCACCACTAGATCAGGGGTCTGGGCTGGATGGACTTCACGAGCTTCCCGTCCACGAGGAGTTTGGCTGGGTATAACAGCCACGCCTCCATTCCTGCCCGCTTCGCCTCTATCAGCTCAGGGATGAGCTTCCGTCTGGCTTCTCTCACCTCCGCGGGGAAGTCCTCAGACATTGTTACTTGCTGAGGCAACCTCTGTCTGGCCCCTCGTACTCTCTGCCGATCGGTGAAATCACAAAACCTGGCAATTAGTGGCCGAGGCCTGTTGGCTTGCGAGCCTACATGGCAAGTTCGCAGGCGCCCAACGCGGTGGGCTCTCCCAATGTTTATCGTGTCTTCCACGCCACACTTCTTTACTAAGTCCCTCACCACATTTAAACAGTCTTCTCCCTCCTCCTCCTTCACCCCATGGAACACGAGATTGTTCCTTCTCCCCCTTGCCTCCTGGTCAATCACCCTCTCCTCCAACACGTCAACCCTCCGTCTCCACTCTTTCATTTCTACTTTAAGTTCCACCCCTTGCCTCTCTGTCTGTTCAACCTTCTCCCCCAACATCCTCATCCCTTTCTCACTCTTATCGAACTTCTCGTTCACCTCTGATATCATCTGCTCATGGTTCTCTAGCCTGGCTCTCATCTCTTCTACGCTATCTTTCACCTCCTTTACCTCCCCCTGTACATCCTTCATCTTCCCATTCATCTCCTTCATCAATTTCATTAACTCCTCCTTCCAGTTACTTTCCCCCTCTCCCTCAGTGCTCACCTCCTTCCTCAGCCTATTACTTTCTGCCATGCTAATAAACAATAACAATGGATTGACCCACTTAAAACAACTATTAACAAGAACTAGGAGCCTACACAGCCACGATGTAAATACAGTCAGTATAGCGTCACACTAGGACTAGGCACAGCACAGCACGTGGTTTTAACAAAAATGACTCAATATCTACATTATCGTTACTGAATTCACTGAACAATAGACACAAATGACGGGTGTACGAAGAATGTCTAGAGAATGTCCAGATACCACCACACAAGTATCACAAAGTCACGAAATTCCGAAAATAAGGAAGAAAAACAGCACGAGCAATCAAAAACACGTCCACACTCAACAGCAACTTACAAGAGAAGACCGTGAAGAACACGAGACGGCAACATCAAAGATTGGATGGGAAGATCATGGAATTAATTCTACAGGACCGCAAAACAACGCGGAGAGCCATGGCAGCTTGACCTCTGACACAAAGATGACAAAGGGGGAGTAGTTATATAGTTTTGGTACAGCATTTACACAATGTTGTTATACGTTTTAAGAGTCAAAACTCAGGACTGGAGAACACAGCACATCAACGTCTGTTGCCTTGGTGCTTGGACTTAAGTGACAGCATCGACAAAGTCTGCTGAGAGAAAGCATGTTTTTAAAGTCACACAAGTTTCGTAGGCTTTGCTTCGATTGTTTAAATCAATTGGACTGAGAAATTCCACGTAGGTCTAGGCGTTTTAGTCAGCGTCGACATTCGCCGAATCAATCAAGCATGTGTCGTTGTTATGCTTTGTCTAGTTACGTAATCTCTGCGTTTGAATAGATTACGAAATATTCAAGGCACTTAAATCCTACAAGAGTTGATACATTTTTCCTTGCACGTAGATGTAGTGTAATGCGACTTCTGTCTAAAATAAATTAGAAATTGGTCGATTCTCAGTGCTCGAAAAGGTGTTTTTGTTGACAATCTCTGGTGTAATTAAGTTAATTATCTAGTGCTGTGGACGATTAACATCAATTAAATAAAAACTTTAGCCTATTTCATTAAACACATTCATATTAGCTTATGATTACAACTTGTCAGAAAGATATAAAATTACTTGCTTCATTTCAGTACCGGTACTTGAGATTGTTTCAGACTTTGGCCAGCTAGTCTAAGTTTGATGAAACAAAACAATCAGGTTCTTAACACATCTTTTTGATGCCACAGAAAACACATTTTCTTAAGAGCTTTATCCAATGTTTCGTATTACAGTATTGTATGACTTTAATAACATCTCTTTGAAGTCTGCATAAATTCTGACAAACAAATACAGTACAAACAAACTACGAAACAAGCCTTTGTAAAAATAAAATAAGCTCTACAAATAATACAATACGATACATTCTGATCTCTAATGGATGAGTCAAGACCTCAGGCATTCTTAGGCAACGCCGAAACAAACTTATCGAAAATAAACACGAGGACAGGTATTGAAGAAGACGTTGACTTTATTACTCCAGAAATGCTTCAAATCTCGAATTTGATATTGTCATCAACTTTAGGGACAGTTGTTGCTGTCTTTGGCATTATCAGTAACACCTTTAACGCGGTCGTCTTTGTTAGACTTGGATTTAAAGAGAGCATCAACATCAGTCTTTTCGGACTTTCTGTCGCTGATTTCGCCGTTTCATTAACAACATTGGGACGTTCAGTTAGCAGAATCTCGTTTTTCAGTCGCCCAGATATTTCACTTATCAGCCCATATGCCTTTGGATATCTAGTTGGATGGCCGAATGTGTGTTTTGCCAGAATGGGTAGTTCTTTAACTCTGTTCATCACATTCGAAAGGTGTTTGTGTATTATTAAACCATTGAAGGTAAAAAGTATCATCAACACCAGAGTCACGTGGTTTGTTCTTTTCTGGATTTGCGCCATGTTTATGTTGATGTTGGTGCCGAGGTATTTTGGGGTTCGGTTTGGACTTTCAGAGAACGAGAGGAACCGGACGTTTTTGAATCTTTACTTTGAAGAAGGAGTCGACGTTGCTGACGATATCTGTATGACAGTTAATGTCGTACTTCAGCTTGCCGCATATTTCTTTATGCCTATTTTCACTTTCCTTTTGATTCGAGGCTTGTACCGACAAAGCAAACTTCGGGGTGAAGTTTTGGCCAAAGGAAAACCAAACCAAGATGAAGTGTCAAGTAAAGATCAAAAAGTGGTCAAGATGGTCACTTTGGTGGCTATCATTTTCATCGTGACGTCATTTCCAGGAATCGTCATGGCCATTTTGGATTTGGTATTCACAGAAATGAAACTGAATGGGTTGCTAGAGAAAAGCTGGATGGTTGGTTGGAATGTGGTCACACTTTTCACTCTGGTCAATTCAAGTGTCAACATTTTCGTGTATTACAACATGAGCTCCAGCTACAAACAAGCTTTTCAGAACATCTTCAAGGGATAAACCAGAGATCCCTGCATCCCTTATTGTGTGTGAATAAATGATGTTGTATTCGATGTCCATCAGAACAGTAGGATTAACAGCTTTGCGCTTCACAATCTATAGGTTTGCTTCAATTAGTGTTTACTTGTTTAGAGCGTCATAAGGTAATTTAGGCCAATGTTTTTTTAACAGAGACATGGGCATACCAAAACGAGCCAATAAAATTGAACAGCTGCCTCATGTACTTTTGTATACGGTTACCATGATGTCCACAAAGTAGCTTGTTAACACTATACACGATCAAAATGAAATAGTTAGATTTGTTTATTCCCATTGAAATAGAGATTGAACCAAGCACTCTACATTGAAGCTGTCAAATTGTTACCACATTTCGTGTTGATCCAATTTAATTCAACTCTGCTGTCAGCTATAGTTTTAAGAGATAAGGTAAGATAAGATAAGATATGTTAAGATAAGATAAGATAAGAAACGATAAGATAAGATACGATACGGTTAGATAAGATAAGATATGATGAGATAAGCTCAAGTTCAAATGTTTTATTAGGCCAGAGGCCAAAATCAGTTACAAAGAAATGAACGTTGCATGGCGGACCGTCAATCACTCTCAAATGCGTACACATAGAGTTACAAGGAACATAGACAACAAAAGAAAATATACACACACAGGCACACATACACATACTATACCCCCCCTCTCTCTCTCTCACACACACACACACACACACACACGCACACACACACACATACACACACACACACACACACACGCACACACAACATACTCACGTACACCTACACACACACACCAATACGTAGACTCTCACATACACATATGCGCGCGCACGTACACACGTGCGCGCGCCCACACACACATACATAAGATAAGATTGATCCAATCATGGAAATTGGTATAAGTCGTTTGTTAGCAATACATGACATAGTACGAGGTACATGTATAGGTAGGAGTATAATACTAATGTTGGAGTAGATCAACATAAACGAAACATAATGCATGCTCACAGTACTGTAATGGTTATCATGTGTGTGGAGGAGACTACTAAACTGTACAGTATATAGTCAAATGTACAAACTATTAAACTGTACAGTACATACTCAAATGTATAAACTACTAAACTGTACAGTATACAGTCAAATGTATAAACTGCTCAATTTTACAGTATATACTTTTATACAATCATTTTCTTAAGCTAACATCTTCTTTAATAATAATAATAATAATATATAGCATTCATATAGCGCTTTTCCCCGCTCTACAGCAAGCTCAAAGCGCTTTACAGCCACTATTACCCCAACAGACCTGATGCATTCGAGAGCTTTCTCAACCTCCTGGGGGGAATACTGGTAGTGCTGTCTTTGTCGGCGCCCGGCGCTCATACCAACATACTAACAAGATCTAATGGTTCTATTGCCAATAATTACAAGTTTGCTCCCGGTCGATTCTGTTCATCCAATATTTGAAAAGAGGAAGTGTGAATTCTCTCAGGTGTACGCATGATGTTGACTAGACGATTACAATCTTCGGAAATGGAACATGTCGTCGATTTTCATCATCTTTAGTGCATTGGTGTTGTGAACTTCCCGCCTCAGTCTATGAACAACTCGTTGTAGAGAAGGAAGCAAAACACGTCCATTCCATGTTGGAAGAGAATGTTGGATATCATTCAACTTTGCTGCATCTTAAACTGTTAGCGTACTCACATAATCCTCTGGATCCTGAGTAGTGTTGGGTCAGGCCTGACCCATGACTTTCACTGTAGACCCACTCACTTCTGCCGCTAGTGTGTGTTTATAGGACGCAAGACCTGTTGTTACATCTTGGAAGCATTGTGAGTGAAAACGAGTGAGCTCAAATCACTTCACGGGATTCCAGGTTTCTGACTTCCTGTTTACTTACAGCCACACATGGTTGCCTCATTGGCGTCTTATTCGTGAGGCCAAATCGTCAACAGAGAAAATAGAAAGCGTAGCAGAGATTAAATAGATCTGCATACAATTGACATGTAAATACTGTCAAAGGTTCCTACGTGAACGTTGACTGTGAATACATACATACTATCACCGTCAGTCTTATATCTGTAACACTTCGACACAACGTGGGTCCGTATCGTTCATGTCTCTACAGCGTATCAAAGCCATTCAGGTTCCTTTCATGGTTAAACAATGTTGCTAGGTTTTCAACGTAAGTCTAAGTCTTGTATAATCCAAGGATACAACATAACTATCTCCAATGGATGAGTCAAGACTTATCACAATCATGGACGACGAAATATAACATCAAACCAATTCATCAAGGCTGAACAATGGGGCAAGTAATGTACAATACACTATTGATGCTATTACTCCAGTAATTCTCGATCTATTGAATTTGATATTGTCATCTTCTTTAGCTACAACCATAGCTGTCTATGGCATTATCAGTAACATTCTCAACGTCTTTGCTAGACTTGGATTCAAAGAAAGCATCAACATTAGTCTTTTCGGACTTTCTGTCGCTGATTTCGCCGTTTCATTAACAGCATTGGGATGTTCAATTAGCAGAATCTCGTTTTTCAGTCGCCCAGACATTTTGGTAATCAGCCCACATGCATTTCGATATTTAGTTGGATGGCCCCATGTGTGTTTTGCCAGAATGAGTAGTTCTTTAATTCTGTTCATCACATTCGAAAGGTGTTTGTGTATTATTAAACCATTGAAGGTAAAACGTATTATCAACACCAGAGTCACATGGTTTGTTCTTTTCTGGATTTGCGCCATATATGTATTTGTGTTGATGATGGTGCCAAGATATTTCGAGGTTCGGTTTGGACTTGCAGTGAATGACAGGAACAGAACATTTCTGAATGTTTATTTTGTAGAAGGAATCGACGTTGCTTACTTAATCTGTATGACAGTTAATGTCGTATTTCAGCTACCGCATATTTCTTTATGCCTATTTTCACTTTCCTTTTGATTCGAGGTTTGTATCGACAAAGCAAACATCGGGCTGAAGTTTTGGCCAAAGGAAAACCAAACCAAGGCGAAGTCTCAAGTAAAGATCAAAAAGTGGTCAAGATGGTGACTTTGGTGGCTATCATTTTCATTGTGACGTCATTTCCTGCAACCGTTGTTGCTATATTGGTGATGCCATCCCAGAGATGAAAATTGACGGAGATCTAAGAACCAGCTGGGCCGCTAGTTTGGTAGTGACCACTCTTTTTACAATCCTCAATTCAAGCGTGACTATTTTCGTGTATTACAACATGAGCTCCAGCTTCAAACAAACTTTCCTGAATATCTTCAAAAGATAGACCACCTACATTCTTGTAATACTATCGTAGCAATAAACCTCTTGTAATAATATTATCGCAACAATAAACTATTGTGTTAAAGTTCTGTTTTTTGAAGATTGATATTCATTCAGTATTTTAGGCCATTGGCTCACATTACAAAATATGATCATGAGGCATTAATTGACACAAGGACTTCTGAAGAAAAACATGAACATATAGAGAGAAACAAATGTAAACGATAATATGCTAATTTCAAAGCCTTCCCCAGCCTCTGGTGAATCCTCTACAAAGTCTGAAAGAACCAAAAGTGAAGTACAAGTTGACCGTGTCAAGCCCCAGCGTGAACCCCACTGCAGACACTGTCCATGACCCTACGAAGACAGGAACCATATCCTCTTTGTTTGCCCTGGACTCCAAAACTTAAGAGGGAACCTATTACCTGATTCACCCACTGTCCATAACACCCTCTACGGACCACTTGAACAGCCACATCGAAAAGCGTTCTTTCTACAACTAGAACTGGCTGACAAGAGTGAACAACTCATCGGCTTGGGATAAAACAACAAATCCCGAACTGTTGGTGTGTCACTCTACCATTGAAGGTAAATCAAATCATCAACGCTCGTGTAACGTGGATTGTCCTAGTCTCCATCTGTGGCCTTTTGTTGGTGATGTTGGTGCCAAGATACCTCGGCATTCGATTCACTTCGGCTCTAAATGAGAGGAACAGAACTATTCGGGCCTTCAATTTGAATATGTCAATACATCTACATGTATAATATGATCTATAATAGACTCTTGCAGTCGGTGCCTCACTGAAAATCTCCCTCTACCACAGCCTTCCAGGGGGCGTGGCGAGAATCTTGTCAACTTTTTGTGGCTGGTTAGCGCGGCCTTCCCCTACTTAGCCGTGTAGTTGAGAATAACCTAGAAAACTCCTAGATTATAACGAAGTGGTTTCTATTTCCCCACGTTAAGGATAACATGTGACTGGAAAACATATTTGTTTAATCTACACAGACGTTCTAAGACAACCACGTCCAGTTATGAAAACGATGCATTTCGAGTACACTTATTTTATACGTTGATATGCACGATGAACACGAAAATAAAACTCGAAAACTTGTCAATTCATAATATAAATTGCTTAAGAATCAAGAATGATCCAGTGCAAGCAAAATAAATAGTAAAAAAATTCCGAGAAATACGTGAAAATGGATAGGGCCTCGGTAACAAGACGGCCGCGGTCTGGCATATTCACTTTACTTTCACTGCACTCTTTAATCGATGTTTGCATCGACGAAAAACACACTTCGGCCTGTCGTTTTGTTCAAAGGAAAGCTAAACCATCTTACAAAGAAGTCAATAAATAATGTTTTATTCAGCTTTTGTGCCCTGATAATATAAAACCTATAATTCATCAGCCAGCCCAGGTGACAAATGCTTGTGAAAAAGTGTGCGTACTTTCCAGACCAAACAATGGCTTCCATGTATGCAACAATGCCTTCCACGCACACTATGGATTTTTTTTTTTTGGGGGGGGGGGGGGGGGGGGGGTGTTTTTG
>JAUELK010095331.1:5129-21856 GCA_031471215.1 Gastropteron pacificum
ATGTCACAATGCTTCTCCTGGAGAAGGAAGAGAAAGAGCAGAGCGATGATGTCACAATGCTTCTCCTGGAGAAGGAAGAGAAAGAGCAGTGTGATGATGTCACAATGCTTCTCCTGGAGAAGGAAGAGAAAGAGGAAGAAGAACAGCAGAAGCGCTGCAGGCAGTACTCTTTCCCTGTCTGGAAGGTACTTTACAAATCGATGTGCTGCCAGGTACCTGTCGGAAGGGTCGCTGAACTAATGAGCTACACCATGGACCAGTTTGGACAGAGCAGTTCTATGTCCCTGCCTCACAAACAAATCCACCATGGCACGCATGGCATATGAACTGGGATGCCTGAGCCAGATTCAGGCCGTCAAGGTCCTGTTTAGCCATGATGTGGCCACAGTGTGCTGGGACGCAACAACCCTGAGAGGATCCCACATAAAAGAAGTCCATGTGGAGCTGGTACCTGCGGTAAAGCTGACCGTCTCAATAGCCGTTCTACCTGCAGGACGTGCTACTGACTACGTGAAACACATCACCTGCACGATGGACGAACTAGCTGCTCTCTACAGTGAGTGGAAGGGGCTACCTCTGGCTGGTGTGAAAGCTGCCCTGCTTGATAAAGTGAAGAGCACCATGTCAGATCGTGCCCCAGTCAACCATTGTGTGTGTGGTCCAGCAACTGAGGAGGATGTTTGAGGCAGATCTAGTGGAACTCCACTGCAATTTGCACCCACTCGATGGCATTGCAAACCACTGCAGGAAGGCCCTTCGGAAGCCAGACACAGAGGCAGGTTTGAGCAGCGGAAGAGAATGCTGTGCCGCTGGATTCATCTACAACATCTCCAAATTGAGGTAACATCTCCAAATTGAGGTAACTTTCTTCCTCTTATTTCAAATAGTGACATCCACAGTAACACAGCCCATGCCGTCACAGTATGTTAACAAAGTAATTGATACATGATGCAAAAAAAGGTGCAAACATTGACTTAACCCTCTCGCACTCGCATCGCCCGCTATACGCCGCCGCCGACCGCCCCCTCGCATCGCCCGCTATACGCCGGGTCAAAGTCCAGTTCTTTCAGTATGAATAGCTATCGTGCATGTATGCGTACCGGGATGAGAATAATATTTACGGATACAGTATCGAAAAACCTTTAATTTAATGTGCGATACATGCCCGTACTTCTGCCCATATCGAAAGAAGATCGCATGTAAACACACGCTGTTTTTCATTCTCTCGATCGCCTTTGTCGATGCAACACAGACTTTTGTTCACTACTAAATCTCTAGATCTACATTACTTTCTACTTGCGATGGCTTTCCAGTTCCTTTCGCAAGTGTTAGCGGATAATCCAGCATTCAGCGACGATGAAGTGAGGTTCAACGAGGGGCAGAAGGTGGTGATGACGAGAGCGATATCGACGACGGAGTGTTGGTGGACGATCGTGACGATGATTTCTCTCCTAGTGACAGTGAGTTGAGTGAGACTGAGAGTGTCGCCAGTGATGATGACGATCGGAATGGTGGTGGTGCCACGGCCGAACCGACGTGGTCTAGGACCCTAGAAAATGTCAATGTAGAGGACTTTAGGCCCTATGACCAAGACCAAGATGACTTAGTAGATCTTGGCCCTGACTCCAAACCGATTGACTTCTTCCACCTGTTCATCGGTGAAGAATTCCTGGAGGAATGCGTAGAGCAAACAAACCTCTATGCAGAGCAGCAGCAGACCAAGAAAGGAAAGCGGGATGAGCGTTGGCAGCCTTGCACTCTGACTGCCATGAAGGTGTTCCTGTTCCTGAATATCTACTTCGGGATCAAGAGGCTGCCGCACTACTCCCACTACTTCTCCGAGCACCCCCTCCTCTACGTTGCGGCAGTGGCTACTGTGATCAGCAAGGGGTGGTACGAGAAGTTGAGCCAGTACTTCCACCTGAATGACAGCACGCAAGCCAGACCACGGGGCCACAAAGACTACGACCCTATGTTCCAGCAGCAAGAAAGCATGTATTTTTCAACACAGGATGATGAGAGCAACAAAAACAAATGGATTTTCTCTTTCATGAAACTTTTTGAGTACTATCACAACCTGATAAACTTCCCCTCGAAAATGTCACTGAGAACATGGGAGTGTGTGCATTGCACTGGCTGAAGGGAGTGTCCTTAGAGAAGGTGCATTGGTCAAGACATCTTGTTTCGGCAGTTCCCACATCTGTTTTTCCCAATGTACCCCAATCGTGCATACCAACTTCCAACCGCACAACACCACGCCCAACAAAAAAATCCACCCAATCAGCCCGTAACACCACTGTGGATGAAATGGAGGAATTTGTTCGACAGGACAGCATATATTTACAGACATTGAAAGAGAAAGAGTGAGGGAGTGGGTGGGTGTCGCATGTACGCAAAAAAACCTGAGCTTTCATGTGTCTGTTTCTGTCTCTGGTATAACTTGAGAAGGGCATTGAAAAACAAAAGATGTCACTAGCCCTGAATGTTTTTTCAGAGAAAACCAGCACTGCTCTCAAGTCATCCACTTCTTCCAATCCAGGATGAATAGACACTGCCGTTTTCCTGGACATGGTCATCTGTCTTTGGAAAGTCTTCAACACTAAGACCCGATTTGAAGCCAAACAGTTCAGAGATCCTGATAGGGCGGTTATTGACCTCTCTCCGGATGGTCAACAGATTACCATCTTGAAATTTGAAATGATGGATCTCCAATGCTGACAGCATGAAAGTCAAGGGTGGCCAGAGTCAGAACTCTGACAAAAGACACAGCCAGTGCCCTGAGCTGGACCTGCAAATGCCTCATAGATCTGTCAGAGTATTTGCTGTCACAACCAACACCTCTTCGGCATGTCTATGTGGGGCTGGGATTTTCCAACAGGATGATCTGGAGCATCATTTTGCTCACTTCCGTTTGGCAGCTGGTTCGAATTATTACATCACAGCACAGGATGTCACCCATACGCATGTACTGAATAGGGCAAAGCTAATGCTCCAGAATGTTCCGGAAATTGTAGACTACAGCACCGGTCAGCATGTGTGTGAGCACTGTGAGAGACCTCTGACGGATTAAGAACTTCTGGGTCTGGATGCCACAGGAGGTTTGATCAGTGGCAAAGTAGGGTGCAAAATGAACAATTGTATGACATGGCTTAAAGTTAAAGAGAAGCCATTACAGGAACGGAGCCATATGATCAACTTTGCAATTTCAGAGGGGTTGGCAGAACGGGAACGTAACTGTAGTAGGCAACAAAACCTACAAAAAGATGTTGCTGTAGAGAGGTTACGGGTAGTGAAGGGACAGATGTCAAAGAAAGTTAAGGCCTTACGGGACAGATCAATGGCTGACCTTGATTGTCCACCCACAATGTCCGGCCTTTCTACTTCATCGGGGTTGTCTAGTAGACCTAGAAGACTTAGAACTGCGCAGGCTTTAGCATTGTTTCCTCAGCAAAGTGACGATGAAGACAGTAACAGTCTGGGTCTTGGGTTGGACTTCGATAACGAAAGTGACTACAATGAGCATGTAGATAGATCTAGGTCTACAGTCTCTTCGTCATCTGGGCAGAGGTCTAGATCTAGTTCAAGTGACAGTGAAGAAGAGGCCAGACCAGCTAAAAGGTCTAAAGTTTCAAAAGGAAAGGGTAAAGGAGTAAAGGAAAGGCTACTAGGCCTAGTGCAAGATCTAGTACTGCTAGTAGTTAGTAGTGACAACAATGACAATGGTCTGAAAATAGAACCCGTAACTCAGACCGTCAGCAAAAATGACTATGTCCTAGTTGCTTTTGAACAAAAGGGAGTGTATGTTGTAGGAATTGTGACTCAAGACGAAGACAGTGACGGTAACGTTGAAGTCTCATTCTCATTCCTGAGAAAAAGTTCTAAAGTGGACAATAAATGTGTAAACCCTCAGGTAGAGGACATTGCCTCTGTCCCAAAAAACAGACATCCATGCTATTCTCCCTTCACCAGTTGCTACTGAAACAACATCAAGGACCAAATCTGGAATTGTTTTTGATGCTGACTTTTCAAAGATAAAACTCTGGTAAATGTGACTTCTTGCCCCACCTGTTGTGACTGTGGGGTAAGAAGTCACAACTCCATTTCAACCAATAAAATTCTTCCGGTGAGTTTTTAATAAATCTTTGAAAAAAACATTACCCTTTCAAATTATTTGCTATTGATCTATGTGTATTACTGTGCAGTTTTGTTGTAATCGGTTTGAATCTAATGTAGAAAATGATCAGTCAAAGTAATTTTGTGACTTCTAGCCTCACCCTCCCCTAGTAGGTCTACCACCACAACAACAGCCGCAGCTAGTGCGAGGGGCAATGTCTGGGAGCGTGCAACTAAAGGGACGCAGGTGCATGGCTTCATATTTGAGATAGACCGGTTTGAATTTAGACCTGAATGAGGAGTCTTCTCCTTTAGACGTCTTCTCTAAATTCATGACCACTGAGGTGATCGAAACTTGATCATATTTATCAACTCCTACGCCGAGCAGAAAGTCATGATGAACACCCCTCTGTGCAAACACTCGTTGTACGCACTCTGGGTACCGACAGACCGCCCAGAGTGCTACAAATTCCTTGCAGTTCTCATTGCTATGGGGATGGACCCTCGTCCATGCATCAAGGACTATTGGTCGGTGAAAGACCACAATTATGTTTACCGGATTTCTTGTGGAGCATAACATTCCCTTGTCTGCCGCTGATCATGCTTCGAAGCTTTTCAAAGCGATGTTTACCTCAAATGAGCATTCGGCAGCTGAGATTATCAAGAAGTATGGTTGTGCTAGGACGAAAACAACTCACATCGTACATGAAATGGCGGCAGCAACCAACCGGACATAAACCACACATCTAAAAAATGTCCCTGAAATGTAATGACTTTGCCCCTGAAATGGATTTTTTCAACTTGGCAGCTCTGCAGTCTCCACCATCCCACAGTGGGGCTGGTCCAGTTTCTGCTATATGCATATTGCTTCTCATCAACACTGTTAAAGGGACAAAATTGTAGACGAAGACTGATGTATGTTATGATCAAGATCCCTGCTTTGTTCCACCTTTATGTAGACGACTAATAAGACACTGTCCCATACTATGAACATTTTCATGAAGCGTTTCTGCTTAATGAGGCAAGAGGAGATGTCAGCACATGGTCCACAAAAACAGAAAGTGGCCAAGCTGTCAACATCATCAGCTGGATTATAATATCTCACGGATTATCAGAGCCATCCGATACAGCTGTGTGAGGGGAGTACAACAAAATCTCCCTCTCTCCCCTCAATCAGTCCGTAACACCACTGTGGATGAAATGGAGGAGTTTGTTTGACAGGACAGCATTCATTTGATTGAGGGAGCGATCGGAGCTAGATCTACATCTCCTCAGCCTCAGACTGACTATGACTATGGACGAAAACATGTGTGAAGACAAAGTTCTAGATCTAGTGAGTCTTGAATCTGACATCAGTGAAACAGAACTAGATCTAGATCTAAACCAGTCATGCAACAGAGACCTCACTCGTTCTGAAAAGAAGAGTTACTATCAGTTGGCATCCCTCAACAAAGATGAGATCATCGTTGACGTTTTGAAAGGTTTGAACACCCAAACAAAGATTCCTGGATGAAAATGGGAGGACGATTATGGAGGAGTCACAAGTTGTTGACCTCATGGAGAGTTTTCCTTGTCTGCAGTGTTTAGGTTGTTTGACTGCATCATTGGTAGATAGAAAAGGACTTGCTCTATGTTTTGCATTGTGTTGTGATCGCTGTGAAGGGGTGGTGAAGAAATTATGGACTTTGACAAGGGATGAAAATGGAGGCAAAACCTTCACAGTAAACAAGAGTGCTGTATTTGGTAGTGTTTCTGTTGGAATGGGAGCCAACAAGCTGAATAATTTGTGCGAGCAGATGGATCTTCCAGGTTTACACCACAAGTCATTTTAACTCTTGCCGAGTCACTATACAGCAAAAGTGATGCTGTTCGTAACATGGTGTTTTCTAAGGGGGCAGACATTGTTAGGGCAGAACATGGAAAGGAGCTAGATAGGGAGGATGAAGTACTGGACATTCCAGTTAGTTATGATGGTTCCTGGCTGACTCGTGGATATTCATCTTTAGTGCGGGGGTAGGCTGTGTGATAAGATTTTTTGACTGGCCTTGTTTTGGACATGCATGTAATGAGTAAGTACTGCCAGAGGTGCAAGAATTGGGAGAACAAGGCTGAGAGTGACCATGATGGCTATGCAGTATTCCAGGCATTTTGGATCAAAAGAATGTCATGCAAATTTCCATGGTTCGTCTGCGTCAATGGAAGTCCATGCTTGTCGTGCTTTGTGGGGCAGGAGTGAAGCCAAACACAAACTCCGATACACGAGTATGGTTTCGGATGGAGATTCGAAAGCTTAAAAAGAACTTCTGAATCTACAGCCATATGGACCTGACCTCAGCATTGACAAAGAAGAATGTGTCAACTATGTGACCAAACGCCTTGGCACTGCACTCCGGAATGAAGTGTCGAATGCAGCTCGGGTGAAGAAGACACTTGGTGGGAGGGGTCAAGGGCGACTGACAGGCGCGGCAATCCAGAAACTCCAGAACACCTACGCCAGGGCTGTACGCAAGCACCCAAGAGTTGCTGACATGAAGCAAGCCATCATGGCATCCATCAACCACTGCTTCTCTACGGATGAGGTGCCCCGTCATGAATTCTGCCCTGACGGAGTTGACTCCTGGTGTTTTGTCAGATCTGCCGTGGCCCAAAACAAACAGCCAGGAAGTCACAAAATCTTCATCAAAACTCCTCTAAACTCCAAGCTTTTCGAGGAGTACATAACACCAGTATATGAGAGGCTGAGTTCAGATGAACTGTTGAAGCGATGCGTAGTCAAAGGCACTCAATATGCCAATGAGTGTCTTCATTCGTTGATTTGGGCCCGGTGCCCAAAAGGACCAGTTTTTTTCAAGTTCAAGAATGGATTACAACCCTTCTGACCATCTCAGAGTTCAACTTTGGTCATTCCTTCATGTGGAGGATAAAATCAGCTCATGGAAAGGATATTTCCCATCACTATGTGAGGCTTTGAAAAAAGCAGACAGACTTGACGGCTGCAGAACACTAAAAGGGAACAGCGGCAGAAAGTCCAAAAACGGCAGATAGTCCAAAAACGACAGAAAGTCCAAAAACGGCAGATTTTCCAAAAATGACAGAAAGTCCAAAAACGGCAGATAGTCCAAAAACGGCAGATAGTCCAAAAACGGCAGATAGTCCGAAAACGACAGAAAGTCCAAAAACGGCAGATAGTCCAAACATGACAAAGTCCAAAAACGACAGAAAGTCCAAAAACGACAGAAAGTCAAAAAACGGCAGATAGTCCAAAAACAGCATAGTCCAAAACAACAGAAAGTCCAAAAACGGCAGATAGTCCAAAAACGACAGAAGTCCAAAAACGACAGATAGTCAAAAAATCGACAGAAAGTCCAAAAATGGCAGATAGTCCAAATATGACAGAAAGTCCAAAAACGTCAGATAGTCCAAAAACGACAGAAATTCCAAAAACGGCAGATAGTCCAAAAACGACAGAAAGTCCAAAAACAGCAGATAGTCCAAAAACGACAGAAAGTCCAAAAACGCAGGCAGAAGGCGAGTGAGGCTAAGACACAGCGCCAACAACAGCTAGAGATGATGGATGGAGGACCATCGTTTGCTGCAGGAGCTTTCTAGCTCCTTATGTGAGGTAAATAAAAAAACAAATTCATTTTTCCCCTTCATTTTTTTTTTGTGTTTTTCTCATTTCAGCATTTTATTTGCTCTAATTTACCTAAAACCTTTTTGTTTCTGAATGGATTTGCTTGAAACTTTGCATGCATGTAAGTAGTATAAATATAGATATAGATCTAGATCAGAAGCTGGGGGTGAGATTTTGGTTTCATACTTCATTCCTTGCTGTTAACTTCAAAAGGAGATCCAATATTAACAGTCAGTCCATGATCAGCTGATTAAAAGGCAATGTTAGGGTTAAAAAATTAGAGGCTGCCTGTTGTTTAAGATGTTTAATTATGTTGATTGATTTATTGTATTAGACAGTTTGTTTCTCTACACCCCAGATATTTTGGGGCCTATTAAAACAAAGGTTGCTCTTGATCTTGTCCCTCAACAGTGCAAAAGGTTCTGATGATTTTGACGATGCCCTTGGGCCTTTGCCACCCCCGAAGTGGAATGACCTGAATACTGGTCTTAATCTCCCAAGAGGAGGCCAGAACCAGAGAAGGCAGGAGAGGCTTTTTATACCTCCTTGAATGGTTCATGCTTTACTTTAATTTAGACTTGGTGACATAGCTGTGTGAGTGGACGATTGAAAATGTGAGAATACACTATTATCTTACATAGAAGCCTTGGTGCTAAAGATTGCCTCTTCATTTTAGAATTTTCACCCTCACCCTGCCTTAACACTAAGACCCCATTTGAAGCCAAACTGTTCAGAGATCTTGATAGGGCAGTTATTGACCTCACTCCGGCTGGTCAACAGCAGATTACCATCTTGAAATGATGGATCTCCACTGCTGACAGCATGAAAGTCAAGGGTGGCCAGAGAGTCTGACAAAAGACACAGCCAGTGCCCTGAGCTGGACCTGCAAATGCCTCAAAGATTGTCAGAGTATTTGCTGTCACAACCAACACCTTTTCGGCACATCTATGTGGGGCTGGGATTTTCCAACAGGATGATCTAGAGCATTATTTTGCTCACTTCCGTTTGGCAGCACAGGATTGAACATCCAAACAGAGAGATTTCTGGATGAAAATGGGAGGACGATTGTGGAGTAGTCACAAGTTGTTCACCACATGGGGAACAAAAACTTCACGCAGAGTGCTGTGTTTGGTCATTGGTAGTGTTTCTATTGGAATGGGAGCAAACAAGCTGAATAATTTGTGCAAGCAGATGGATCGTCCAGGTTTACACCACAAGTCATTTCAATCCCTTGCGGAGTCACTTTATACGTATGTATTGGATAGGGCAAAGCTGATGTTCCAGAATGTTCCGGAAATCGTAGACTACAGCACCAGTCAACATGTGTGTAAGCACTGCGAGAGACCTCTGACGGATCAACAACTTCTGGGTCTGGATGATTTACCGGGCAGTGTTGACCAGTGGTCAGATGATGAGAAGACCTCCCTGTATTTTATTGGAGGATACATTGCCTCAAAGGAGCCACCCCAGCTCCATCACTGCTGAGAGGTCAGTTGTTTCACAGTTCACCGACACTTTAAGCTGTGGCAGTCTCCACCATCCCACAGTGGGGCTGTTCCAGTTTCTGCTATATGCATATTGCTTCTCATCAACACTGTTAAAGGGACAAAATTGTAGAAGAAGACTGATGTATGTGATGATAAAATTCCCTGCTTTGTTTTGCCTTGATTAGACTTGACTGACATGACACTGTCCCGTACTGTGAACATTTTTATGAAGCGTTTCTGCTTAATGAGGCAAGAGGAGATTTCTGCCATGAATGACCAACAAAAAAAGGTCAATAAGTGCTCGCTTTGTTCTCACTACTTTGTAAGAGGCGGACATATAGTGAAACAAAAGAGTGGTGCGCATAGTTTGTGGGGGCAAGGCATGTGATGAAAGAGTGTGAAAGTTTGAAGAAGTCTGTTAGGGGAGATCTCAAAAAGAAGTGTCCAAGAAGAGGAACACAGCCGGTTAAACTCTGACCTTGTACGGAAAAAAAGGAAAATACAATCCCTCCAAGACGAGAAGAAAGCTGCAGAGAGTGAAAACCTTTTTCGCAGACCCAGGGTTAGAAATAAAGTCAGGGCAAAACAATTTGTATTCTGTAAACGTCCGCGAGGCAGCAATTCAGCTCCAATCAAAGGCTTCTGTTTCTGCTGGAAATGTTGGGAAATAGTTGGAAGATACATTTTTGGCCAGAGAATTTCAGAACCTCTTCCATCTGCTCAGACTTGCTTAAATATGAGCGCAGAAGGGCTTCATATTTCTAACGTTCAGGCTACTGAAGAAAAGGTTTTCAACTCTACTGAAAGTGTTACTCTGCACTTAGACGGTACCTCTGGTGATCACAGAAAGTTTGTCAACCATCAGTTGTCACATGATGGAGGTACTTCATTTCTATCATTTACACCTGTTGTTACGAAAGATGCTGTCATTGTCCTCTTACAAATCTTGTTGGGGAAAGTTCTTTTGCTGACCTTGATTCTGGACAATCTCCAAAAAAATGTGATAACTGTTTGAGACTTGAAAGAAATTTAGCTGCAATGGAGAGGGAAAAGGAAACTCAAATCAAAACAGCTGTCTCAGAGAAAGTCATGATCAATGATCTTCTTGTAGAGGAAAACAAACAGTATGCTAGTGAAATAAGTCTCCTTGAAAGAGATAATGCTATGTTCAAAGCAGAGTGCTTAAAGCAGAATGCAGACATCAAAACTCTCAAAGAAAAGTTGAGACAAGTCAGGAATTCCAGATCGAAGAAACTTCAGAGACAAAAAACAATTATAGATCAAAAGAAAGGATATGAAAGAAAGAGCAAGCTTGAACAAAGTGTTCAAGAAGAGGAACACAGTCGGCTAAATTCTGACCTTGTAAGGAAAAAAAGGAAGATACAGTCCCTCCAAGATGAGAAAAAAGATGTTTATAAGCTGCAGCGAGTGAAAACCTTTTTCGCAGACCCAGGGTTAGAAATAAAGTCAGGGCAAAACAATTTGTATTCTGTAAACGTCCGCGAGGCAGCAATTCAGCTCCAAATGTTGGGAAAGTTATAGAAATAGTTGGAAGATATATTTGTGGCCAGACAATTTCAGAACCTCTTCCATCTGCTCAGACTTGCTTAAATATGAACGCAGAAGGGCTTATTATTTCTAACGTTCAGGCTACTGAAGAAAAGGTTTTCAACTCTACTGAAAGTGTTACTCTGCACTTAGATGGTATCTCTCGTGATCACAGAAAGTTTGTCAACCATCAGTTGTCACATGATGGAGGTGCTTCATTTCTATCATTTACACTTGTTGTTACGGAAGATGCTGACACTGTTTTAGATGTAACTCTTAAAGTCTTGAAACAAGTAACCGACAACTATTCTCAGTATTCTGATACAGACCCTGACACAGTATTTAGAGATTTTTTAAAGCGAATTCAAAACACTATGACAGATAGGGCAGCAACAATGAAAAGTTTTGATAATAAACTCCAGAAATATTTTGGATCGGAATTTGGAGAAGATATTGGGATACATTTTTTACACTGCAATGCGCATTTTTTGTTAGGTCTTTCTACTTTTTGTAATAAAGCGCTTGCTGACTTCGAGAAACAGTTGAGACAGAGGTAGGACATGCCCTTGGTCTGGACCAAGACTCTCAGTTTAAGAGATTTGGGGACTCGGAAACCTGTACTGGTAGATTAATACGTACTGCATGTGATGTACTGGGTCCGAGGGGGGGATGAACAAAATGGATTACGTTACGACTGGAAGGCTTTCTGTCCTGAAACTAGAATACCATCTTTTAAGTCTTTTTAGGCCCCTGCTACTGCTAGTTTCATTTTTCACTTTGAAAAAATCAGGCCTTTCTTTACTTCAGGACTGCTGCCTGATAAAGTCAATCAAAAAGTCATAAGTGTCTCTTTAGACTTTCAAGACAGTATTATCATGAGCTACATTTGTGCTCTTTCAATAATGTATGTGAGAGTGAAAGTGACTCTGCCATACTGGCAACTTGCAAATTCATCTGTCCCGTAAACAACATTCTCTTCTTGTGTGCAGTCATTATACACTGGCCTTAAGCATTGGTCAGAGGATCCATCTGATTTACTCAAGTCTGATTTTAAAGGTCCCTTTGACTCTCAGTTCGGAACAAAAGAGTCTCGCTATTAATATTCTGTCAATTTCCTTACTACTAAGTATTTCAATGTTGATAATGTTGAACATACTCTTAAAGCTCTATCTAGCTTTAGAGTGTACTGATGTGACAGACAGGCAGCTGAAGGATTTTGTTGATGGTTGCTTTAGTACTCGTGTTATGAGTGCAGAGACTATTGAGACTTTGAATCATTGTCCTCTGACAAATCTTGTTGGGGAAAGTTCTTTTGCTGACCTTGATTCTGACAATCTCAAAATAAATGTGATAACTGTTTGAGACTTGAAAGAAATTTGGCTGCAATGGAGAGGGAAAAGGAAACTCAAATCAAAACAGCTGTCTCAGAGAAAGTCGTGATCAATGATGTTCTTGTTGAGGGAAAAAACCAGTATGCTAGTGAAATAAGTCTCCTTGAAAGAGATAATGCTATGTTCAAAGCAGAGTGCTGACATCAAAACTCTCAAACTCAAAGAAAAGTTGAGACAAGTCAGGAATTCCAGATCGAAGACACTTCTGAGACAAAAAACAATTATAGATCAAAAGAAAGGATATGAAAGAAAGAGCAATCTTGAACAAAGTGTTCAAGAAGAGGAACACAGTCGGCTAAATTCTGACCTTGTAAGGAAAAAAAGGAAGATGCAGTCCCTCCAAGATGAGAAAAAAGATGTTTATAAGCTGCAGAGGGTGGAAACCTTTTTAGCAGATCCAGAATTAGAAATAAAGTCAGGCCAAAACAATTTGTATTCTGTAAACGTTTGCGAGGCAGCAATTCAGCTCCAATCAGAGGCTTCTGTTTCTGCTGGAAATGTTGGGAAAGTTATAGAAATAGTTGGAAGGTATATTTGTGGCCAGAGAATTTCAGAACCTCTTCCATCTGCTCAGACTTGCTTAAATATGAGTGCAGAAGGGCTTATTATTTCTAACGTTACTGCTGCTGAAAAAAAGGTTTTCAACTCTGCTGAAAGTGTTACTCTGCACTTAGATGGTACCTCTCGTGATCACAGAAAGTTTGTTAACCATCAGTTGTCCCATGAAGGAGGTACATCATTCCTTTCACTTACACCTGTTGTTACGGAAGATGCTGACACTGTTTTAGATGTAACTCTTAAAGTCTTGAAACAAGTAACCGACAACTATTCTCAGTATTCTGATAAAGACCCTGACGCAGTATTTAGAGATTTTTTAAAGAGAGTTCGAAACACTATGACAGACAGGGCAGCAACAATGAAAAGTTTTGATAATAAACTCCAGGAACTTTTTAGATCGGAATTTGGAGAAGATGTTGGGATACATTTTTTACACTGCAATGGTCATTTTTTGTTAGGTCTTTCTACTTTTTGTAATAAAGCGCTTGCTAACTTTGAGAAACAGTTAAGAAGTGAAATAGGACATGCCCTTGGTTGGGACCAAGACTCTCAGTTTAAGAGATTTGGGGACTCGGAAACCTGTACTGGTAGATTAATAGTAATTAAAACGTACTGCATGTGATGTACTGGGTTCGAGGGGGGATGAAAAAAATGGATTATGTTACGACTGGAAGGCTTTCTGTCCTGAAACTAGAATACCATCTTTTAAGTCTTTTAGGCCCCTGCTACTGCTAGTTTCATTTTTCACTTTGAAAAAATCAGGCTTTTCTTTACTTCAGGACTGCTGCCTGATAAAGTCAATCAAAAGGTCACAAGTGTTTCTTTAGACTTTCAAGACAATGTTATCATGAGCTACATTTGTGCTCTTTCAATAATGTATGTGAAAGTGACTCTGTCATACTGGCAAATTGTAAATTCGTCTGTGCCATACACAACATTCTCTTCTTGTGTGTGTGCAGTCATTATACACTGGCCTTAAGCATTGGTCAGAGGATCCATCTGATTTACGAAATTCTGATTTTAAAGGTCCCTTTGACTCTCAGTTCGGAGCAAAAGAGTCTCGCTATTATCTGTCAATTCACAATTTCCTTACTAAGAAGTATTGCAATGTTGTTATTGTTGAACGTACTCTTAAAGCTCTAGCTTTAGAGTGTACTGATGTTACATCCAGGCAGCTGAAGGATTTTGTTGATGATTGCATTAGTACTCATGTTATGAGTGCAGAGTCATTTCATTGTCCTCTGACAAATCTTGTTGGGGAAAGTTCTTTTGCTGACCTTGATTCTGACATACATTTTAGAGCTAATTGTAGCACTTTGCAAAGATCAGCAAAGCAAACTGTGAAAAGAAACAAAACAGTCAGTATGTATTTGGTGACTAAGTCAAAACCACACAAAGAAAAACTGTTCAATGTTGCCAGACCTAACGCAATAAGTATTTGCTATCAAGATCAACACCTCTTTGGCACGTCTATGTAGGGCTGGGATTTTTCCAACAGGGTGATCTGGAGCATTATTTTGCTCACTTCCGTATGGCAGCTGGTTCGAATTATTACATCACAGCACAGGATTGAACAACCAAACAGAGATTTCTGGATGAAAATAGGAGGATGATTGTGGAGGAGTCACAAGGTGTTCACCATATGGAGAACGACAATTTTACGCAGAGTGCTGTGTTTGGTAGTGTTTCTACTTTTTGTTTCTGAATGGATTTGATTGAAACTTTGCATGCATGTAGTATAGATATAGATATACAGTAGAACCCCTCAATTGATACTCCCTTAAAAGCGACTTCCCCTTTCATTGCTCCTTCTAAATCTGTTCATCATCCTATAGCGAAATGGCACCGAAAAGAAAAGCACTCACTTTGGAAGAAAGGGTTGGAGTGGTGAAGAGGAGTCAGAAAGGTGAAACCTCAAAAGCGATCGCACAGTGCCTCGGGGTAGGAAAGACTCAAATCCAAAACATTGTGAAAGACCAGGCGAATGTGCTTCAATTGTGGGAGAAAGGAGAGAATGGGAGCAAAAAGCAAATGAAGCCAAGAAAATGCCCCAATGCTGAGATAAATGAGAAAATTTAGAACTTTTTCTGTGATGCGAGGGCCCGCAATGTTCCTGTGTCAGGAAAGATGATGCAAGAACAGGCCATTGTGTTCGCATTGGAATTAGGCGCAGACGATTTCTGTGCAAGCAATGGATGGCTTGACAGGTGGAAGTCGCAATACCAAGTTTTGTGTTCCACCTTGTGTGGGGAGACTGCAAGCGTGGATGAGGATCTTTGCAAAACGTGGAAGGAAAGGATTCCCGAAATCATAGAGGGCTACAGCATGGAGGACATATTCAATGCTGATGAAACTGGATTGTTTTTTAGAGCACTACCCACCAAATCTATGGTGTGTAAAGGTGCTAGTGCTTCAGGAGTTAAGCTAAATAAGAACAGGGTCACTGTCCTTGTTGCAACAGGTGCCACAGGGGAAAAACTAAAACCCCTCTTCATCGGAAAATCAGCAAAGCCTAGATGTTTCCAGTGTGTGGACATCAGATATTCAATATTAAGTCCTCATTTACATCAATTGACATGGCAACATCACCCCTGAAGACACTCCAAGTATCTGTCAAGGACATGGCAACATCTCTGGAGCATACAGTTAGTGGAGTTAGATTTAATTTTCATCTGGACGTATCTTTGCCTACTGATCATGGCGACCCTAGACTCCATTTCTGAAGACCTTCGTGAATTCTGGGTGCCATCAGACGGGACGTGACCGCTTTGCGGTTGATTTAGAAGAAGTGAAGGGGAAGGTGTCATCTGTTGAAACACAAGTGGAGGCCGCGAGTGGAGAGCAGGAGGTCCTGAGGCTTGACGTAGACAAGCAGGACATCAGGGTCGCAGCGAATCAGGGCCTTCTCAAGACCATGGGCGAGAAGCTCGAACTAGCCGAACGTTACTCTCGCTGGGAAAACCTAATACTCTTCGGGATTCGGGAGCAGAGGGAGGAGGATACCCGTCAGTGCAAGAGCGACATGGTGAAGTTGCTCGCCAAGGTCGTTCCTCAGAACCAATGGGAGGAGAGACATGTTTAAATATGAGCGCAGAAGGGCGGACGTAAAGTGAAACAAAAGAGGGGTGCACATGGTTTATGGTGGGCAAGGCATGTGATGAAAGGGTGTGAAAGTTTGAAGAAGTCTGTTAGGGGAGATCGCAAAACGAAGAAAAGATGTCGGAAATCCAACGCCATAAGAGAGAAGTCAGCCATCACAATTGGGCCTATGAATCTGGAAAATTGGGCGACATTTCTATTCCCCTTCCTCATACCTTCCAAGGCCCTGTGTGGAGATCAGGAAGTCCTGAGGCTTGTCGTAGACAAGCTGGACATCAGGGTCGCAGCGAATCAGGGCCTTCTCAAGACCATGGGCGAGAAGCTCGAACTAGCCGAACGTTACTCTCGCAGGGAAAACCTAATACTCCAATGCAGAGAAATCACTTTGGTTCGGAGCACTGGAAGGGCGAGGCGGATGGCGAGACTGGGCGATTTGCCCAGGCAATGGGCAGGGCGGTGTCCGGAGGGTCAAATTTCAGGAACTGTGGCTGTTCCCACTGTGTGCAGAAGGCAAGAAGAAAATGGAACTATTCCTGAAAATGATTGTGGCCAAGTTCCAGGAAGACTTGTACCTTATCAGGAAGTGAACATCGGCGATATGTTAATAGGATTTTTCTGCGAGGTGGCAATACAAACAATTCAACCAAAAAAAAAACAAGAAGTATTATCTATTTTACAGTGTAGATAATTGAATGCCCTTTCAGGGAATACGTATTCTCCAAACTTTCAAAAACGACTTGTGACTGAAATTCCCTGGCTCCCTCACATATGAAATCCAATTTCACATTTTTCGTATATTTAGTGGTTTAGAATTGTCACCCTCACTCTGCCTTAAATAAAAAGTAGATTGTAGATAGCTATTCTCCTCACAACACCTGTGTGGGAGAGATGTAAGTA
>JAUELK010095332.1:0-12229 GCA_031471215.1 Gastropteron pacificum
TTATAGCCATTCGATAGTACGTTTTTTTCCTAATTATAACTGTCGAAATTGTGAACTGCAGCAAGTACGAATCCAACAGGTATCGGAGAGTAGACCCTTCTGTACTTAACGAAATCCACAATGCAAAGTTACTAAGAATTGTTCAACTAACCAACAAAGGTCAAATGATAGGATGGCCATATGGGCGACCTGGGTTCGAATCCCTGTGTGTGGAACTCTGAACATGAGACGTGTGGGCAGTTTATGAGACTATCCACCCCTGTCCTATCAGAGACGGACGTTAAAATGTAGGTATTGTACACATCTTATTAATATGATTAGACAGACATCTAATAACAGTCTTTGTGTGATCTAAAAAGTGTCGCTAGGGGTGTAAAACTCAAAATTAAAACGACAGAAACTACCTATGTCTTTCTTTTGTTTTCCAGTTTTATGAGGATCGTGTCACACAATACTGCCAAACAGGGTAAAGAAATCAAGTGGTCACAGTCGGTGGACATACACAATGGTATTTGTCAGTGAGCTACTGTGACAAACTCGTGTAGGGCCTTCTACGCAAAAACAACTGAAAGACTGCATAATACTCTGCCCCCCACCCCCCCCCCCCCCCCTCTACATACATGTATTATAATGTACCGTCCTGCTTCGGTCCGTATGAACAGACAAGCGGAAAGAATCGGAGACTATGAATGAGGACAATAAAATTAGCAATATGAATAGGATATCGTTGGTTCAAGTCGAAACTTGTAAGTCTGTATATTGGGCTACTTTTCAGAAGTGGGGGAAAAAACACCTCCATTCTGGCCCCTCAAAAAGCGTTTGAACTACCGGGTACTTCAAAATGGTATTTAGATCTATGCGAAAATAGAAATGACAACGCTTTAGTAAAAATCGATCGTCTAAAATTGTCTCTCCGTACGTAAGTCTTGCTATGAAGAACATGTCCACTGATAGTTAGTTGTGTCTCTGTTTAAACATTTTATACATATATAAGCATATCTTTTATTACATTATGTAATGATAATAATTAGGTTCATTCAAAAACCCCTCTTGTACTCGTGTACACTTGAATATATTGAATGAATGTATTACCATGTTGTGCTGATGAATGGGCCACGGGCCTCAAATCAATAAAACCATTTCAAAATCAATCTCCGATTGTTTGCGATTGTCTCCGATTGTCTGTTCATACATATCCGTCCAACTTCTTAAAACTGATTTACCAGTAGGCCCCTACAATGTTGAATATTCAAGAGGCAAATAACGGTTCTCTAGTCTAGGGTGTCATGCTGCTTTGTCATTCTCCACCAGAGAGTAATGACATAAAGGGTTTGTGTCTGTAGGTTGCACTTACAAGAATTGACAATTAGCGTTAAGTCCTTTGTTTTAGAAAGAAGGAAAAAACCCAGACAACCCAAAAACGTTCGTTATTGGGATTTGTTGTTGTTGCGATCAGGCACAAGCTATGAGTTATTCATTCTTCAAGTGCTCTAATAGACCTACAGAGCCATGGCTGCCTATCTATGTAGGTCTATTAGAGCACTGGAACTGGAGGGCCTTCAAATTGGGCCCTTGGTTATGCAATTAATTGTGCAATACAGTCACAAGACCCCTACGGACCAGACAACTGCAATGTACAATGCAGTCATTGAGTTGGTACTGCCTATATTAATGCAACGTTTGGGACATTTATGGTTACAGCCGGACAGAACCCTGTAGCCCTGGTGCTTGAACTTATGTGAAAGAATTCACAAAGCTGACTTCAGCATGTATAGGTTTATTCCATTCATTATTATTCATGAAGAAATTCTGTTTCCAAATAAACTGATGACTGCTTATACAACATTCGTCCTGTTGCCATTTCTACAATACATGTATTCCATACTCTGTGCTACTATCTACAGCAGCAAAGAAGTGCTGTGTAAAATATGTTCAAATGACTTCCAGTCAGTTCACTATTATGGTCTGATGTCGGAGTTATCAGTTGTTGTTTTTTCTAGGGTATTTTGCCTGGACAGCGACCTTAAATGGCCTACTCTTCATTGACTTCAAACCGCCAAGGGATCTTTAAAGTGCGCAACATGCACACTGAACCTCTGAGCTTATAGTCCTTATCCAAGAAGACTAGGTGATCTGTCCCACCTATCAAGGAGACCGGGGTTAGTAAAACATGATGTTTCAGTTTAGTTGGGAGTTTGAGTTTTACCCCTTAGTGTCACAATTAGATCATAATATAAAAGGTGGGATCCAAGTTTTAACGTCCTCATTATAAACTGCCCACACAACCCATGTCCAGAATACCCACAGAGGGATTCAAACCCAGTTTGCCTGCTTGGAGGCCAAACATGTTAATAAAAACATGTTAACCGTTCGGCCACTGCACCGCCCATGACTTACAACTGCTAAAGTCTTTATTTAACTCATCTTCTCTGACAAAAAGATAAAAAAGTAAAGATGGCATTTATGTAGCGCTTTTCCTCTCCGAAGAGCTCAAAGCGCTTTACATCTATTACAGACTACTAACGCATACAACACATAGCACATCACAAACATTGAACACAAGTACAGGCAGCCTGTGAGGCGCAGAAACATGCCTATAGCCGGGTAATGGTGGTAAAAAACCTTTCTCAATGGTTTACAGAACTCGCCCCAATTGGGGCTCGAACCCGAGGTCATTGGATCCAGAGTCCGGCACGCTACCCACTAAGCTAATCCGCCACCTTGTCTTCTGCCAGCACTTCGTATAGGACCACTATGTCGTCAAGATGCTCTTAGCGGATCAGCAACGTTTATAAAAGGGGGCCCCGAAAGAGCGAGAAAACCCACTCATCAGAGACAGTGATTTAAAACATTTCTACCAATGCTTTAAAATATCATAATAAGAATTTGTTGCATTGTAAAGTGACTAAGAAATGAGAAGTATAATTAAGAAAGAGCAAAGCAAAATGGGAGAGAGAAAAATAAGAGGCATTTCTGTTTCTTTATAGATAGCCTAAAATTAACATATTCATTATTCATTGTGAAAAACATAATTAACATAGCTGTAGCTTACATGGCATATCATCACAATGTAGGTAGGCCTACATAACATAATAGGCCTATAATTTATTATTATTCTATCTTGATTCTATAGGCCTAGATCTATAGATCTTCAAGAAAACCAATCTTGCAACCAAAACATAGGCGTACATGGCATAGATCTAGATCTAGTCTAGGACCTATTGATGACTAATGTTAGACCATATTTTCAGTGAAATGGCTAACAGGTAGGCTACATGTACATTATAATTAGATTATACATTGTACTTACTGACTAGAATGAGAAAGAAGAGGATTCTAATTCTATGTTCTGACATAGGGCCTACAGGTAATTGCATTTTGAAAGCAGCAAAGCAAACGTAACAGTCCGTTTGTAGACTAGATCTCTAGAGTAGATTATATCTAAATGAGAATCTATTTCCATCCTCTTTTGAGACTTTTGCTTCTTCCTGTGTTATCTTTATTAGGCCTACTGTCGTATTTCATTCTTTCACCATTTCCTTTCATGTTGTGGACAGTGGCTATCATGTTTCTTCTTCTTCTTCCTTGTTTGGTGGTTGCTTTGTCATTAATTTGCCTTACTTACTTACTTACCTTGAACTTCTCCTTCGAAGATTATCCTCTGAATCAAGATCTACAGCCAATAGATCTCTTCGTGGTTTACTGTTGTTTACACTTCACATTCTCACACAAAGAAACGTCAACTATTGTAATTGTTGTAGTTAGTAAGTAATCTAGTGTAGATTCTAGATCTAGAATCTAGGTTCTGTTGTTAAGAATCCCTCTGGCACACAAGAACAAACACTGAGTGTGTAGTCCGTCCTATCATTCCACACTGTGGGCAAGACCAAGGTTTACCCGCTACACACACAATGACACGGTAGAGAGGCGATACGAGTCTTCAAGCTCTCTAAAAAGCACACATACAAGCATGATAAATGACGTCAACCATTACAGTAGCGGTATCTAAGGACGCCCTTTGTTGCCTTCCGGTGTCCACACAAACTTCGTTCCGGTAACGAGTTCTCCATTAACCCTGCACCGCAGGCCTAGATCTATAGTATTCGTTTTCTATAGCCTAGGCCTAGGCCTACACCGTCGCTTGTTCGTTATCTTTACTTTCCTTTCTCTCACATTCTTTCTCTCTCTCGTTCTTCCTTTCTTTTCACATACACAACATTTTCTTTTCGTCTTATTTGAACACACGTGTGCTCTGTTTATGAGTTTGTGTACGTTTACTAAGCAAGAGCTATGTTGTAATTATTTCCAACAAAGATCGTATTATTTTGTTTGAACCTTTATTTGCCTTGATCTTGTATGCCTTGCACTACACGTTATTTCTGAATAATAGCTTCACCGCTGTAATTTGAAGGAGAACGAACGATTTCATTAACCTTATTTGCGCCTTTGGGGTCCCTGAGTCTCAGGCTGAGACCCCAGGGTGTGATTATTCTATCACAACTCTAGTCTCTTAAAATCGGGAATTTACCTACCAAACTCCAGGAATGCCTCGAGCAATCTTAATGAAACTGATTGTTTGAGTTGATTGATCACAAAAATCAATCAATTTTTTATTTGAATTTTGTCCCCACAACACAGCAACAAAGTAAGTCAGCATCAAGATGGTCTATAGTAGTAAAAGACCTTGTGACTCTATTATAGAGAAATGCGATATTTCCTTTTTATTGAGTCATGGGGTCTCAGAGACCCCCGAGGCGCTCAGTGTGGGTGTGTTCAGTTTGCAGACTAACGTTGAATAATAATAGCTTGATACTGTAATAATAGCTTGATACTGTTATACATGTATAGCCTACCATTAATGCTTGGTGCATTTTGCAATGAATGTAACAAAGATATGATAATAACATAAGCCTCGGGGAAACATTATCCTGTTCTTTGTCCGATGTATTTTGGTTTGTTTGTTTTCACAAACACCCTTCTCGTGTATTGTGTGCAGGTAGTACAGGTAGCCTATGATGTTTGGCATGGGCACGTGCTGTTTTGTGACTGTATTGGGCCTCTCTTTGCATTGTTTGCCTGCTCCTCTGTTCCTGTTAGTCTACAGATGAACATTTGTGTTATGATCTGGTGGTGAACTTGGACTTATTATGTGATCTGGTGGTGAAGTGGCCAGAGCGTTGGCCTCACGAGTCAAAGGTCCGCTTCGATCCCCGGCCGTGCCGACTCGGTTTGGATTTGAAAGTATTTCTTATTCACCACCAGATGAGTGTATTCTTGGAAAAGGTACTTTGTCACGACTTTCTTGTAAAATGGGTACCCGACTATAGACAGTGAAATATACTGTCAGTGCCGACCAGGCAGCAATACCAGTATGCCTCCCAGGAGGTCTGTCGGGGTAATAATACGCTGTAAAGCGCTTTGAGCTCTCAGATAAAAAGCGCTATATATATCGAATATAATTATACGCTTTGTGAAGACTGCTACATGTACCTGTTGTCGTGTTTGTGGTTTCTGTTTTCAAAGTACTGTGTTGGGTCCTAACGAGTTCTTCAACAGGCCTTACTTGAAAGAACACAATTTCCGGGTAGATTGTCAGTGGTCTAGTGGTGCCTACCCCCTTATCAGCACTTGAATGGGGTGAGAGATCTTCGTGGTTAAGTGCTTTTTCATTCAAGGTGTCTTCTCTTCTGGTGCACGTAAGATGTCTCCAGTTTAATTTATATAGAGATTAACAGAATCTGGTTTCAATGTCTTCTCCATTATCATCGTCGTCGTCACCACAATCATCATCATCATCATCACCATCTTCCTTCTACGTCTACTCATCATCACCATTACCATCCTCCTCCTACCTCTCCTCTTCATCATCATCATCATTATCACCTTCATCCTCTTTCTCATTCATTGACATGGTAAGTCATTAATAATTTCCATATTAGTACTCACTAGTACATGTCCTCCCATACACAATCTCAACCACATCATTTAATAAAGAACAACAGTAACAACATTATCATCATCCATCACCACCATCCTCCTTCTACTCATCATCATCATCATCGTCATCATCATCATCATCATCATCATCATCATCATCATCATCATCACCATCTCCATCCTCTTCCTTTGAACCACATAACTATTTCAACAACAACATTCACCACCACCAACAACAACAGTTAGTAATAAAAAGAACAAAACTGGGGAGCTCAGAGTTTGTATTGTTTATATCATGATTTGATAATAGTAATGATTATAATCAAAAAAGTGGTACGCAAACATACAAAAGGCAATAATGAACGTTGTCAAAAGAGTGTGCTAGGGTCCACTACACCGACAGACAGGGAACGAATGGGGCGAGATCACTGTTCACGTTAGGGGGTAGAGAGAGAGAGAAGAGGGGGAGGGAGAGAGAGAAAAGAAAGAACGAAAGAAAGTACACAAAATTAAAATTAAAAAAAATTAGCCTAAGAAACTAGGGGGGGAAGAGAAAGTACACAAAATTGAAAAAAAATAAAAATGAGACTAATATTAATAAGAAATTTGAGACGAAGAGCTACAGTTAAAGAAAGAAAGAAAAGAACTTAGGTCATACATTCAACCCTGCACCAAGGTATGAACATGTTAACAAAAAAATGTATTAAAAAATAAAATAATATTCTAAATAGACCTATTCCCAGTACTGTTAAATTCTTTTAAAGTGCATTAAAAAAAAAAGTTCAATTAAATCTCAGATGCATGGCAATTTGAAAATAAGGGAAGGGGAGGAGAGGAGTTCTAGAGAGAGAGAGAGACAAAGGAGAGGAGAGAGGGGGAGGTCTGTTCTAAATAAACGAATAACTTACTTGAGACAGACAGAGAAAGGAACAGGGAGGGAGAGATGATGGGGAGGTCTAATGAAAAGAAAAACAAAATTATAAAAAATAAACTGCGTAAAAAAGCTCCTGCTTGGACAAAGTGGCTAAGGAGGAGGACTCGTTGAGAGTGGCCTATAGACAGGTACCTCTTTCACCAACCATTCAATATGAGGAGATTGGAGAAAACGTTTTTTTTTTAATTAGAAAAAAAAATCTACACATACAAACAAACAAACAAACCTGCGAGAGAAATGGATGGACAGACAAACAAGAACGTGGAGTGAGGAGGAGGAGGAGGAGGAGGAGGAGGAGGAGGAGGAGGAGGAGGAGGAGGAATGAAGAAACAAGCTCTAAGTAAGTAAGGATGAATAGATGTTTGTACTAAATGGACGCAGAGCCTCTCCAACATTAGGAAGAAGCCAAGCAGCATGTTAGACATCATAGCAAACACATCATCATGTTGTGGTAGTAGTGGTGGTGGTGAAAGAACAGAAAACTCTTTTGACAAAGACAGTATGAGTCATCAAAGATAGCAAATAGAATTCAAAAAATTTGAAGGAAAAAAATGACATCATGATCATCATAACTAATTGAAAAAAAAAATAGGAAAAAATGTAAAAATCGAAAAACAAATAAAGAACAATCAAAAAACAAAGTTCCATATTATGAAAATTGAAAACAAGAAATTAGGGGAAAAAATGCATTCAAAATGTAAAAAAAAAACAACAAAAAAAAAAATTACATATAAAAATGAGAAGGAAAAAAAAATGAGAATTGAACAATAGTAACTAAGTAATAGTAATAATAAATGATTCTTAAAAATCGTTTGACGAAACATATAGGGAAGATAAAGGGAATAGTTACACAGAACAGTCATTGTATTTTTGTGTTGATCCAGCCTGTACATGTAGTAGTAGAAGTATAGAGAGGCTGAGAGAAGTCCCAGCCAGAGAGAGAGTGGATCTACTCAATACTTGATGACTCATTTAACCCCTCCACTCTACTCAACACTACAAAAGGTGGGCCACTTTTACGCTCAATCACGAGGAAAAAGAAGGAAGAAAAAAAAATCTCTCGCCTCGTAAAATCAGGAACGATTCTTTTCGGAAATTGAAAGCACGACCGATTAATATTCGTCCCAATTTTAAGAGTCAAGAGGTTTTTTTTCTTTCTCTCCTCCTGAAGAAATAAAAGCGCGGCAAGCATACAGAAATTCTCTCTTACTTACTTCCTTTTACAAATGTACAGCATAGAGACATATTATGTTACCATAGGGACAATGAAATTATCAAACACTAGCAATAATAATAATAATTATTATAAAACGCCTAAGTATAGAAGTTCAAATAATATAAGAATTTTCTCTCAAACAAACTTCTTCTGCGCTCCTCTCAGACGATAATTAATAGTAGTCAATAATAACGTACATCAGAACAACACTCTTCGAGTACAAAGAAACATTAAACTTTGATGAAGTTAAACGCACATTGTTATAAAATGACTCGTCTTCTAAACACACTGATCAAACTTTGAAATTAAAAAATTGAAAAATTAAAAAAAAAAATTAGAGCTAATCTATTCGTCATTCATAGTAGAAAAGTCAAGAGCAGTTTTTTTTTCCCAACATACTTTGACCAGTAGCACACACACATACAAAAGTTAAATGCTCAAATATAGATCATCTTCATCCTTATTATCATCATCATCATCATAGATAATCAAATGCGAGAAGCCATGAGAAGATAGTTGTTGTAGTTTCATCTACATTGTCTATTCTCTCCTCATCGTTTTTCACACTACAACAACCAAAAACATCGTAAAAACATCATTGTCTTCACTTTCTTTATATGAGAAATTAAATACATGTAAGATAAAAACATCGTTTTACATTTCTCATCCTTCCGTCCGTACATGTGATAAATTCAACTTAGATGTTTTTCATCATAAAATCATCAATTTCTCTCAACTTTCCCATACTAAATGAATAAAAATTTACATATCATTATCATCATCGTCATACCTTGTATCTAAAATCATCATAAGATAAGTTTGAACTGTTAAAACTTTAAAATATGGACATGGACATTTAAATAAGTTTAATAACAAAAAGACAAAAGAAGACTTGATTGCCTCTCATATACCAATCAACTAAATAATAAATAATTGTTTTAAAAAATATTACAATACAACATTAAAAACTCCAAACACACAAACAACAAAGAAAAACCTTTGACATTTCTCTACCATAATACGTCTACACATATTCATATATGCACAGCATCTGTAAAACCCTACACATTATATTATCTTATATCAAAGCATCATAGAATGTTATCAATTCCATACATTTTGACGGGAAAAAAATATTTAAAAAAACGAATACGAGATATTGTCCATCCGTTTGTACGTTCAACGTTTTACTTTAAAATGTGTATCACTACATGATTAATAATAATGATAGGAGACGATTTTTACAGAGCATGTTCTTGCTCTACACCAAGTTCAATGCGCTACACAGTATCTTATTATCTGTTCTTCTGCGTCTATGCATCGTGAGGTATGACTTTTTAAAACCCGACCCACACATTCATGAATATTAACAGTAACATACAATGTGATACATCAAATGTATTACAAAAGAATTGAAATGACAATGGAGCAATTTTCAAGCAAGCATTGTTTTATGAAGGAAAACAAAAGTCCTGCCCCCCCAAAAAAAAAGCAACGCAGAAAAAGCGATGTGACCTGTTGGTAACTCCACTCTTAATCTCGACCAGTGAAATGTAGAACAGAAATGCGCATGTCAAATTAAAATGATGAACAAATTGATCATGGAACAGGCATCACATGAGAAGAGGGAAGAAGAGAAATGAAGAAGTAATAAAAAAAACAGGATAAAAATCTTGGAACAGATCTTTTTTACATTGACTTGAAAATGTTTGTTAAAAAGTTACACTGAATGCAGTCACTGCCCGCAGCGAAACAATAGTTTGCAAACCAAATTAATGGAGACATTTTGATAAAGATCACTAATATAGCGTAATTATTATCATAATATAGTAGTAGAATATAGAGATTATAAAGAATTATAAAAAGGTTGAGCGTTCGGAGGCGACATAGCGCCGGAGAGTGCTTAGCATTCCTGGGCGATTTTTTTTGTACCCAACCTGGTTAGGGCCCGAAGCGAACACCTCGGTCTCGAGTATCCTCGGAGCGAGGTCAAGGATGACGTCACTCACTGAGTTTTTAACACTTGCCCATTGGCTGTACTCGCTAGCTTTGTCGCCTCCGAATACACTTTCTTATAAAAAAGGGTAGGGGGTATAAATCGTTAGAGTAAAAAGGAGTGCTGTTTTCATTCTATATTAATATCTTTCTTGTTGTTGTTTTTCCTAATATTAAATGAATTCCTGATGTTTGTTATGAATATTAAATTTTAAAAATTTAACGAGCGAATGTTTTTTCAATCAATCACAGTCACAGTGAAAATGTGAAAGAAATACTGTGACACGATCTATCACACAGAATTCCTTCACAGGGGCTAAAATGCTGATAGATTTGAAAAACAGAATATTATATGTTATACGTACATGTTGTTACATGTGGTAGTAGTGTTTATGTGCACTTTGAAATATCAGGACCACGCCTATTCAACAGACGTAAGGCCTTGGAGGCGCCCGTCATATGCAACCTAGGCACTTTTAAGCCTGCAAGACTCACTTGCTTTGCTTTCAACAGGCACACGTGTTCAGCAAGTGCTATGAGTATGAGTGCCTGGGTTGCACATCACGGGCGCCTGCAGGGCTTAAGGTCTATTAATGAACTCAGCCCAAGGTACAGTTACAGTAAATAAGGGAATAGTAGAATAGTAGAACAAGAGGAAGAAAAAACAACGTATCAATAAAAAATACGAGAGAAAAGTAAAAACCATTAGCAATAAATAATATTAATACGAGAGAAAAATAAAGAGCGATGAGGAAGAGAAGGTCGTATATACGCTGAGATTGCTACAAGGTGAGTGGTTTGTGGGGGGTGGATTAATACAGGTAAAGGAGAGAGGGAGGGAGGAGGGGGTTGAGTTTAAAGATGGGGAAGAAGGAGGATGTTAAGGTTTTAGAAGGAAGGAGGGAGGGAGGAAGAAAGAAGGAAGGAGAAGAATAGAGGGATGAGTAGGGCGTAGAGGGAAGTTTGGAGAGAGGGAGGGAGGGAGGGAAGGTATAAAGAGGGGAGGAACATACTAAGAGAAACGTATTGAGAGGGGAAAGAGAGATATGGATGGAGAGAGAGTTGTAGTGAGGGCTGGGAGGTATAGAGGGAGGTATAATGAAGGAGAGAGAGGGAGGTATAAAGAGTGTATGTATGGAGGTATACGGTAAAGAGTATGTATGTTACAGTCGTATGTCTGCGTAAAGATATCACAATGATTAAATCTCATGTATTGTCCCCACCATTCTATTCTATTATTAGGCAGAGCATTCTGAGGCGTCTGTCTGTCTGCAATAGAAAGGGGGTGGACAGCCGTGTAAACTACCCACACGACCCGTGTCAAGATTGCATCAAGTGGGATTCGAACCCGGGTCCCCCGCCTGGAGACCAAAAGTGATAAACTAAATTTTCTTCCAAGTTAGTGACTCAAAACAAGAAAAATATAAAAAAACTTCATTTGATGAGGCAGAAATTGATGTTTATTTCAAAAAATTCAGTTTTAAAAAAAATGTAAGAAAGAAACATTACAGTTCCATACCAGTACTGAGATGTCTAAATAAAACATAATAAAGTAGCATTAATTAATTAATCCATTAATCCATTATGACAGCATTCAATCTCAAATTCTTCATTTTTCTCACAAAGTTTTTTAAACGCAGTCGGAACAACATTGACAGACTTTTTAGAGTAAAAAATGGGCTTTCACTTTCATCACATACATCGGACAAGAGCAAAGCAGGGAACATGTTTACAAGTTACAAATCACATGTGTACAAAGAATAGTTCAGTTTTAATGGAATTTGAGAGAAGAAAGAGGAAAAGAAAAAAAATGTCCCAAAAGCGGAAACAAAAAAAAACAACAAAAAAAACAAACAACAATTGTCAAGCACCAGCGCTTGATGTATAGGGTAGTAGTAGTAAGAGTATGCAGAATACATTCCGTATGTTACATAATGTGTTGTTGTTTGCTGTTGTTTTCCATATTGCACATCATTGAGGAGGGGTTGCCATGGTTACTGGGTGTCGTAAACAAACCAGCAAGCAAGCAGAGACTCGCTCACCCCTCTAACATTAACAGGGTCCCCACCAAATCCATGAATTTTTTTTCAAGACCCCCCAATTTCTTTTCAAGACGCCAATTTGCGGCGAAAATAATGCCGCCTAGC
>JAUELK010095443.1:0-12226 GCA_031471215.1 Gastropteron pacificum
AGCATTTCAGTCACAGAATGAGGCTCTAAACAGATGGGTTTTCAGATGTCTCTTAAAGACAGGTTCACTATGTATTCTATTCTGAAGGATAGTTGTTTTCATGGCAGATTAAAGTCTTGGGGTCTTGTCCTTTTCAGTGAATCCATGACACAGTATAGTGAGCTTCCAGTACAAGTAAAGTAAAGGCTGTTGTGCCAAGCCTAATGAGAAGACACTGTCGGGTCTTTGAACAATGGTTTATAAATCTTTGACAGATCAGATGATAATTCATACAGCCATTTGAGTACTATCCATTCAGTATTTTACAGTTACTAGGTACTGCCCATATTATGAATTTGATATAGAGATGAAAGAAAGTGGTGATTAGAGAGTGTGATTTCTAATCTGTTTCTAAATATAACAACGTCGAAATGATAAACCTTTGCCTTTTATCCTTGAGTATGGAGGTCTGCAGATGTTTTAGTAGTTCAAAAAAGTTACCATAATTTGAAAGTACCTGGTATTTATTGGTATGTTGCTTGTATCTCACCAGATGATGAAGAGTATGAACCTCCCAAAGTGGAAGTCAAAGAGATCAAAGAGGATGATGCTTTGTATTCAAAAAGGTTAGTAAGATTGTGTTTTGTGATATGGTCAGGTCTTCAGGTTTACATGATTTGACAGTTACTCAGTATCTTGATCAACTAACATTTGGAAATAACAAAGAATAGGCGTTGTGATGCAGCATGCAAATGGACTTTTTAATACTTCAATTTTCAGTTTGATCCCAGTTTTATATGATATGGTACGGTACTGCTTATACTGAATTTTCTATTCTTTTAACATTTTTTATGAAAACAAATCAATTACGCATGTATTTTTATTTGTATCCCGTAAAATGTATTTATTTCTTAACTCAATGTTGTTATGTATCTCTTTTCTGTCTCAGTGAGGAAACTTTTCAAATTAAAATCCACCGTACATTATGGACTTCTTAAAATGTAATATTACCAGTGCAGGACTATGTCTATTTCTTGATTAGCTTCTTCAATTTTAATAAAATTGTTATTACAATATGTTCTTTTATTTTCATTTTTATGCTGAATGATAATAAGGATATTTCCATAGTTATTTATTTATATATGGCCTTTGTTTTGTTCCAGATGCAAGCTGTACTACCAGCGAGACGGCCAGTGGGTGGACCGAGGGGTGGGCAACATTCACCTCAAGCCAGTCGGAGATAGTAAGACACAGCTGTTGGTCAGGGCAGACACCAATCTTGGTAAGGACTTTTTTTTGTCTTCTTCTTCTTCTTCTTCTTCTTCTTCTTCTTCTTCTTCTTCTTCTTCTTCTTCTCCTTCTCCTTCTTCTTCTTCTTCTTCTTCTTCTTCTTCTTCTCCTTCTTCTCCTTCTCCTTCTTCTTCTTCTCCTTCTTCTTCTTCTCCTTCTTCTTCTTCTTCTTCTTCTTCTTCTATATGACCAGTTTTAATAATTGAAGATTTATGTGACTACTGTGCTTCTGTCAGTATCAGTTTTTGTTTCTGTTTACACATTGCATTTAATGCATTTTTGTGTTTGTATGTGAGTGGTGGGGATTCGGAAAACGTGTAAAGTGAAGTCGTCTGAGTTCTGTCGCAATCTTTGATTGTTGTAGATACTACAAATTACAAGGCTCACCTATTTTGAAGTAAAAATGTGAAGGAGTGAAAGTTTTATTTGTGTAGGGAGACTGATTTGTATGTCATTTTTATTTTTAGTGGAATTCAATTACGCATGTCAATAATTTAAAGCTTATCTTTAAACAGTACTTTGTCATGATTTTCTCACCCTTCGCATGCACTGAATATATGAGTACCATACTGAACATGTGACATTGACAATGAACTGTCTTTTATGGAGTGTCATTTATGGTGCCACTGTAAAATGTTTTAAGGTGATGATACAGACTTATGTAAGAATTTGTATCTACATTCTAGAAAAGGTGTTCTGTCTTGGCTGTAACCCTCTCCAACTTGTCATCCCACACAGGAAACATCCTCTTGAACATCATGCTGTCTGCCTCGCTGCCCTTTTCCAGACAGGGCAAAAACAATGTGTTCTTGGCCTGTGTGCCCAACCCTCCCCTCAGCAGCAAACCAGACGAGGCTGCAGACAGCACCCCAGTACCTATGCTAATCCGTGTCAAGAATGCGGAAGATGCAGATGAGTTGAAAGGCAAACTAGATGAGAGAGTCGAACTACTCTCATGATCCAGGGACAATGTTATATTTTTCTTTGCTTGTTTGTCACGTTTTTGTACTTGTATCATCGTGTGTTTGGATGAAGTCTTCGTTGTTTTTTTCGTTTTTCTTTTAGAAATTAAGTCTCAGCTGAGCTCGGATCTTTGTTGACCAAAATTGATATGTCATTTGAATTTGAGCTTTTTGCTACCTTCTGTATTGGTATGGATGTGAAGACGACCTGATGTTGGCAAAATAAAGACTTTGTTAAGAAAATTGAGACTGTGTTTGTGTGATTATATACATTAGATTGGATCAGGTTTGTTCAAGTTCAAGTAGATTGGATTCAAACTCGCTCCAATCTTTGCCACAATCTTACTAACGGTAAAAATTAATAATTAAAAGTAAACTAATACATACACACATGGTCTGAAAGGAACAAGTTTATTTTGCATACATCAAAATCAAACTTCAAATGAATGAGCTGTAGCAGAGCAAAACAGGGAGGCACTGAACATGGGCATATACATTTACAAAGTATATAAACATGGCATATCATTGAAATAGATGTCTATTTTTGTATAAACCAAGTCAAAACAATATGGACCTACTAATTATAACTTGAAATGAAGACTAACTAGTAGTAAAAAGTATAATGGTAAAGGTAATGTTTTCTTTGACTTTGTTGAGAGATTGTGTGCAAATATAACTAACAACTTAGACTATTGCTATGATGGCATCACCAATTGTCACAATCAAGTCAACTTAATTCTTTTGTCTGAGGAAGATTGTCTCTACATAACTGTTAGTGTTATTGTACACAATTTTCAGAATAGCACAAGAAAGTTATAATATCATCATACACGGCTGTTGCAGGGTCTTGTAGTTCAAGCTATTGGCTGGATCGGCACATGTCATGTAGTAATATATATATAAGATAAGATACACTTTATCAATCCAATCATGGAAATTTGGTATGAGCCGTTTGTTAGCAAAACAATAAACATAGTACATGTAAAGGAGTATTATAATACTACCACACATGTTGGACTAGATCAACATAAATGAAACATAATGCATGACAGTACAATATAAATCATTTAAATAATGTTTGGACATGATGCTGGAAGACTTCAGTTCTCAATAAATGGACAAACTCTTTTGTGTTTAGACTCAGAGAATTTCCAAATAAGTATGTAATGAGTGTTCAGTGGTCAGCAGAAACTCATGGGTCCAAAATTAGAATAACATGGGTTGTCCACAAAAATGATCGATCGCTTATTCAGGACCCAAAAGTATCACTATCAGTAAGGACATGCATAGACAAAGGTTTTCCAGACCACTTTGTACACCATCTCAGCTCAATGTCCAAGTTACATTTACATACATTCAAAAAGGAATTTGATTGAAAAAAGGAAAAAGAAAAAATTGGGTATCAAGATTTTGCACTTTCATTTTCAACAGTCTCTTTGGCTTGTGAAATTACACAAAAAGAATGGCCTGCTCCAGCTCCAATCTGAACTACTCTCTGGTCAACGAATGCTGAGATCTTTTGTGGAGATTGAACATTTTCTTCATCTCCTGTACCACAAATACCATGTTCATTCCAGCCCCAAGAGTACACATCTCCATTATCTGAAACAATAAAAACACATTGAGAAAAATTGTCAACAATCTCTACCATACAAAAATAAGTCTAAAAAGCATTTTTTTCGTATATCATTAAAAAAAAAAAAGATACATATGTACCACATGAAAATGACACATACATGATAAGTTGTATCATAAATAGAATTGTTATACAACAAAAGTATTGTGCATACATCAAACAAACGAGCTTTAGAAGAGAAAAACAGGACAGCACTTAACAAAGGCAATTATACATGAACTGTGAACACTGCACATCAATTTAATTCATTGAAAAAAATACAATTAATTGTAAGAAACAAATGTGGAATGTTGCACACTATCAGTCAGCCCATTTACCACAGAGGGCCAGATTGTGCTCGGAGCCACAAGCCAGTGCCATCACTCCAGACAGGTGGGGTAAACACTTTGGCAACCACGGCTCCTCAACCGGAGGTCGGCCCAGCTGGCCCAAGTCAGCCCGACCCCAACTGTACACCATGCCAGAGGCTGCCATAGATAGGAAACACAGGGAGGGGCATTTTCAATGTTTAAAAAAAGTAAATCTTAGTAACATTGATTCTTATGATACACGAAAATAGCAAGCTGTATTATTACAGTTACAGTAATTACTAAAATAAGTAAAACAAACGGTCACAAAAGTGCGACATGGTTTGTGTTGCCAACCAAAGTGATACAGTGATCCGCCTTGAGCTCTGTATTCCAGGGGAGTGGGCAGTTTATAAATAAACATTATTATGCGGGAGGGGGTAATAAGGAGGTGGATGGCCCCGAGACTACTACTAGCAGCACAGACCCTATGTTACTACATTCCATACCTAGCAGTGCCACAAGGTGGCTCCAACCAGAACACATGGACTTGATCATGTCACCTTCTGCAAGTCCAGAGAGATTGACCAGTTGAGGAGTGGTCACTTTTTGTCCAGTCTGTGGGTCCATGCAGCACTGACCATACTTGTTGCAGCCCCACACATAGACAGAACCATTGCCTGGATGGGCGAATAGAGAGACAAAGAATTGTGAAAAGTTAGGTTCAAAACTCAAATGTCCATACCCATACAATCTTGACAGAAACATTAAGATTTTTATTTGGAGCTCAAGTACAATCAGACATAAGAGCAATACTTATACTAACATGATGTAACATAATCTAGACAGTGATAATGATATAATGTTAGAAGGCAAACAGTGGTTTTATAAACATGGTAATGGTATTACTTATGAACTTTAAAAAGTATTTCAAAACGTATGGATTTCCTGTATACATTATTTTTTTTAAATTGTGAAAAGGGAAGAAAAGAAGAAACTGGTAAAGCAGAAAATTAACAAAGAAAAGATAAAGTTCATGACTGAGTTGAAAAGATAGACTGGACAATCCCTACACTTGGAATCATTACCCCCAAAATCTAGTTTACTTACTACAGTATACATGTATACATAGATAGAGATACTCCTAATAATACTGCATGTATATGGAAAGAGTCCTACTTGTCAAAACTGCCGAGTGATACATGCCGGCCACTGCCTCTACTGCTGTACTGTTGAATGTTGCTTGCACTGGTAAAAACAAAACAAAAGACACAATCAATACAATATTACTATTCTCATACTTATACTCTTCATATCATATCACATAAAGAATCCTGGAAGAAAAAGAAAACTGAACAACTTTGGGGTGATCCATCAGGTGTGCAATGCACTTTATTCTTCCTATTGTTTTTAAGATATTGAAAAATCTATTTTCTTCTCAAATATCTATTATTATTTTTTTTTAAACAATTTAAAAAGTAACTGATGTCTCACTGTGAGACATGTGACAAACATCTACTGAAGAAAACCTGTAACTTTATACAAGAGGTATTTATATCAGCTGGCCATACCTTGAACTGGAGTGTCACATTTCTGTGGAATAGCTCCGTCAATCAAGGTACCAAGCTGCCCCCTTCTCCCATGTCCCCAGGCAAAAACACTGTTTGAATCTGAGGGAACATATCGTCTTATAAATAATAATAATAATGGAGTTCATTTCTAAAGCGCATCATCCCCATTAGCATGAGCTTGAGGCGCTGTACACTTCAAAAAACAGAAGACCCTAAATTCTTCCAATTGTGTTCTTTAAACTTTAAGGTTTGTTCTATTTTCAAATAACTGTACTGATATGTACACTAACAACAAAAATACATCTGTATGCAATGTATTTTTTATCATGTACACTTACAAGCATTTTCATTGCATTAAAGATACACAGGGTTACTACTGTACAATCTTATCATTTTGGTATGTACACCTACAGACATCTTAATCTTAAAATTAATGAATTGCACCATCACAAGAGCTAATTCTATAGAAATTCAGTACCCAGGTTACAGAGCTAGAGTGCTTCTGTTCCTCTATAGGTCTAATCAGATCATTTGAGGAGTGCACATTTCATACCCCGTAATACTTAATAATTAAAAGGACAACAGCAACAAGGCCCGATAGTCGCAGCGACTGTGGGGCCTTGTTACTGTTGGCGTCAACAAAAAGTGGAGCTGATAGTGATAGTGTTAGGAAAATTACCCTGAGAAGAGACCAAAAAAAAAGAACTATAAAGATACAAAATGCATGATAATGGTCAAAACAACCACCTGTCACGGCAATGGCATGTCTTAACCCAGCATCCATTGTAACCACCTGGCCTGCATTGCTGGAGAGACAAACGTCACTCTGTGAACACAAGATGGAGTAGAATAAGTCATCATAAGACCAAAGAGCATGAAAGAGTATACAAATTTGCTTTTCACAGATTTCGAGTAAAGCAAGCGTTGTTGTTTTTCTGTAATCTATAAAAACTTACACTAATCAATAATAGTAACATCTACTTGACCAATAGGTGATTAGAGATGCAAAGAAAATGTGCTTGAAATAATATCATGTAAAAAGTGAATACTACATACATACATTTTTAAAAACCCAAACAAGCTTTGTTTGAATTTAAACATGAGTATTTAGTCATGGAGGAGCATTTATCTTCAAAAACTTATCATACTCTTACAATATTTGTGAGAATATTATTTGAAAACAAATCCAAAAACAAACATTGAGAAAAAAAAAGAAAGAAAGAAAGAAATACTTAGATCCACTTCTTACTGGTGTTGGATCGAAGGCTTTTCCATTTGTGGTCGCTCGACCCAATTGACCAAAAGCATTGGAACCCCATGATATAAGACTGCCCTTGTCTGTGGAAGTGAGAAATCTTCACAATCAAAATCATAATAGTAGCGGTATAAAGTATGGCAATATAGTGTTGGCCTATATATAATAATGTATTGGAGCCAATACTCAAAACATTGCATATTCAAAACAATCACATCACATTAATACATTAGTACCTACATTACCTGTATGTCAGAAATAGTTAAAACAGATGGTCTCTGTACACATGTTTCAACAGCAAAACAAATACATGTAATTTAGAAATGCATGTGTCCAGAATCGCCCAAACCTGTAAAAACAGCTGGCTAGCATGTAATAATAATAGCAACCGTAGAAACAAAATCTACTCGAGAAAGCAATAAAACAGTTAGGTTTTTTTTGGTAATGTTTTACAGTAGAACACATAGGTGTATCTCTATGGCACAATATTAATCGAGAGAAAAAGAAAGAAAAAAGACATCAACATCTACGTCAAAATCCCCACCAAGTACAATGTAGAATAATAAGATCACCAACAAGAGATGCAAGCACACCTGTCAACGCCAGAACAAAGTCCCACCCCACGGCCACCTTGCACACAGACAATTGACAAGAAGGTCCTGATGTGGGTGGTGGCAGTGGTGGCGGCGAGGCCATTCCACTAGATCTATCTCTGGAATTGGAGGTCCAGGGTTCGAAACAACATCTGTTTGACTTAACATCTTCTCCGGCTGCCTGTTGGCCTTTGTCATTGTTGCCGCAGAGGTAGAGTTGGTTTCCCGTCCCTGTGGTGATTCACAAGACAATGTGCATGAGTTATTGTAAAGTAGTAAAACAACAGGTTCAAGCATGTTCAAGGCCTACATTCAACTCCCCCCCCCCACCCCCCACACACACACACACACACACACACACACACACACACACACACACACACACACACTCACACTCTCTCGATTGCAAACAATCCACGAGTAGGCCTAACAGATGTAACATACGGCACTTTTGAATTTCAAAACAGGTGGAAGGGTATGTTGTCAAAGTTTGTCATGTGACATGTTTAGTGGTACGGTACATGAACTTCCAAGTGCGTGAGTGTATCTCGAAAACTCTATTTCCCAAGCGTCGTCTGTCTATACATGTGAAAGCACGCCATGATAATTGATAACACTATCTGATTTTACGAAATTGACAACAACAAATAGCAATGAAACAACGCCTTTAACAGTTCAGTAATGTGGTGATCACCTGTGAAAAGTAAGAAAGAGAAAGCTCCTCCTCCCCCAATAGCACGCAGGTGTTGTAAGGGCGGTCTGTCATCTCCACTGGCCACAGGAATCGGAACGAGGCTGTCTTCTGTTGTCCGAGTGCCGAGTTGACCGCAGTTATTGGCACCCTTGTGAGAGAACGAGGATCACTGTTTAAATCTAAAAGGCTAATTGTGACAAACCACGTAAGACAAGATAAACATAAGAATAACAGCTATGATAACAGCAATAGGCGTAGAAGTAGAAGTGTCATCAGGCAAAGCATATGATCTCAAACCACGTGGGCCAAATACAAATTAGTAAGAATAACAAATGATAATGATAGCAAAAGTGAGCGTAGACGTATTATCAACAAAACAACAATCCAGCAAGTCGTTGCACTTGGCTTACTACTATTAGATTACGCAGCCTCCCATAAAGGTACGAATCATGGCAACTCCGGTAGTGTATTAATTAATAGTCTACTACACATTATGCATACCGGCTAGGCCTACTAACAAACTACTAACATGTAGGCCAACGATATAACAAATAACATATTATGACATGGTTAATCCCGGCAATATGTCCATCTGAGTTCAGTACATATTTATTTTTTAAAGTTTTCAAGGGAACATAGAGGAAGTGCACTTTATGAAATAGGTGATTGTATAGAATGGCCTCAGCGCGTACAAAAGCGCTAGTCTAGGCCTATTCTAGAATTGATATTGATATGTAGGCTATTGAAATTAATACCCAAACAAAACAAGACAAGCCCGAGAAAGGAGCGACAAGAAATAAAAGCAAACCGATATGAATGCAACTAGGCCTAACTACCACTACCATCATAAACAGAGATACACAACGTAACATAACGGTCTCATGCAACTAGGCCTACATACGAGTACCATCAGAAACAGAGATGCATAACGTAACATAACGGTCGCTGATACCATGTAGCCTAACTTCTTCTCTCACACAATGGACATGTAGGCTTGATTGGTACCTAAGTTCTTCGGGGAGGGAATTCCACACGGATGGACCATAGAAGGAAAATGTCCTCTCTCCATATTTTTTTAAAGAAGACTCTTGGCGACTTGCCCGATCTTAAACTTAAAGAGCGTGATGGAGCATATGGTGTAAGTAGTTATTGTAAATAGGGAGGAGAGTCGTTGTAAAACTTTTAAAACAGACCAATGCTAACTTGTACCAAATCCTTGCTCTGATTGGGAGCCAATGAAGCTTAACAACAACAACAACAAAACAAGTACGAGTAAGGGAATAACATGCTGACGTTTTGGTTACTTAACAACCTAGACTTTAATTTGGATTTTAGATTTAGCAAGCTGAAAAGGCAAGAAGAAACCCCCTATCAACTATGCTAGAAAGTGCGTATGCCCAGACTAAGCGGAGAGTAAATTGTTATTGACAAACATGACAACCAAAGAGCAACAAAGCTATTCCGGCGAAACCACGTTTATGACCCCTGACCCCGAGCTATTAATACGCATCGACATGCTTCCCTGACAAAGTTGCACAGTGACCTACTTTTTCAAGGCCCACCCCCAATTGACAACGACAGTCAATCAAACAGCAAAAAGACACCTCAATGAATGACAGAGACGAAGGTTCTCCGTCGAAGACGCATTTTGGAAACTAAAAGAGACGGAACAGTCACATGTGAAAAAAGACGTCGTGCGTAAAGATGTACTTTCAAGTGTTAGACTACTATTTACTAACTACTAAGGCATTTTTACATATTTCATTCTCCATAGACTGAACTACAACATGGTTCTAAGTTTTTGACGCGGATCTCACATTAATCAAAACGAGTTTTAAACCAAAAGTAATGACAACAAACACCTCTTGAACATGTGCCCCGTCTGTGAGGCTTACGATGATCAATAGGGAGTATTGATTTATGTACGTAGATCTAGATACATGTGTTGTTGTTTTTTTTAAACGTTCGAAGAGTTTGCTATCAACCTGTCGATTCGTTACATATAATTTGTGTTATAGCCTAAGTCCCAGAACCTGGTCTTTTAGTATTGACAAATTGATCTACATCATGTAGTAATGTTGACGGGAATGGCAGACCAAAATATCTATAGACTCAAAGCAGAAACGGAAATGCTGCAAAACACACAGAATGAGGCGTTCTGAGTCTCAAATCTCACCCAAGAAAAGAGCACTCGGTTATTGATCGGATTCATGTCGAGCTGCCTTCCCCTCAGCACACACACACCGAGGTCGGCCTTTCTAGCCTGGCCTCAGCCTACCGCCACCGGTAAGGCACGCACACACTTGAACTTGGATTTCCTTCTTGAGGGAGCGTATGGAACACCCGACAGTCCCTCCAGGAGTGTGTGTTGAGTGTAGGCCTAGCGAGTGTGCGAGACGAACGCCGAGTTCATAGTTGGCTTCGGCCGAGTTCAACGTACAGAGGGCACCACAGAGACGTCCTCCCTCGACCCTCCGGCGATGGTCGCAGCCTAGCTTGAAAGCCAGCGATTGGTTCTCCGTTCAAACGCTCGGCTGTTCCATCAATAGTAGAGTCTGACCCAGTGTGCTCCTTGCAGCTGTGTGGACACAACGAATTCTTTAACATTGATAGCTTAAACATATATTCTCTTATGAAAAACTATTTTTGAACTGTTTTGTAAAAACAATTGGGATTATAACCATCCTGAGGGTAATTCAGTGTGATTTTCGACCTCGTATACACTAGGTGTGGCCATTGAATAGAATCGAGCCAATGAAAGCCTTGCACAGTTGGTCGGCCCTGCAAAGCCTCGCAGCCATCGATGATTCGCCGTTGCAAGATCTCTCACAGTGAAGCGTCGAAGAAGCCAATCATTTCAAGGAAGCAGCATTTTTTATCAACCTCCAATGTAAGTACATGTTATTTGATAAACCTGCGAGTTTCATTTAGATTGTTAGAACCGTAATGAATGACAGACATGTTATGAGAGCACCTATTTAAAAGAAATATGTCTGATGTTTTGTACAATCTCAAATTCTTTGTTATGCGCCCCAGCAGCCACCATGTTTCTCGCTCGTTTCTTTGTTCGCTGGTTGGTCAACGTTTGCGCAGTAATTTATGCTGATTGCGAATCGCAATGGCCGTGGATTTTAGAACCTACTCAGCCCTATCGCAAAGCACCTCCCTGCTCGTTCGACAACATGTTTGATTGTCCAAAGCAACCAGTAAGAACTTTGATGGTCATTACTCATAATAGGGCTATGATGGATGTCCTATGTCATTTCCCACACACACGAAATGCAAGAAGCACGAGTACGAGTCTCCCCTTCTCTCTCGCCTCGCCCAAGTCATTCTCCTTCCCATTTCTCATGGTTCCAGTATCATCAGGACACCGCCGCAGCCCACAATCCTCCCTCTAGAATTGTTAGGCCTACTGATATTCCTTTTTTTCACAATCTATTTTACTATGAAATACCCGTAGGCCTACTTAAGCCTAATTTACTATTACTGATGAGCTGCAACCACTCACCTTTTGGTTGACTACAGACTCCTCGCTAGGCCTGTACTGTAGGGTAGGCCTATTTCATTTTTCGGGTAGCCTACTATGGCTTCAGACTCGGCAGAGGGGGAAAAAGGACAGCACATCCAACGCGCTAGGCTAGCTAGGCCTACTCTAGTCAGACCGTCGATGTTTCTACTCTTTCTTTTTTTCCCCGAGTCTTTTTCTGTAAGATAAGAAGTCTTGAACTCATGTGCCGCTATTTTTGGGAACTGAGACAATCAAGTCCTATCCTTCATAGTAGTAGTAGTAGTATAGTAGTTAGTAGCCTACATTAAAAAAAATACATAACATACCTCCTACACCTACATCATACTAATCTACAATGATATTGATGTCTTAACAAAATCAACAATGTAAAATGATAATCAAGAAAGCATCCTCCTATATCTAGATCTACCTACCGCAAATATACAGG
>JAUELK010095554.1:0-12224 GCA_031471215.1 Gastropteron pacificum
CCACCAACACACCACCAGGGACCGCTTTCGTAAACCAGTCCCGAACTTCTGGTCTAGGCCTAGCAGCTAATCTTCCTATCTGGCCAACCAAGCAGTTTGGTGGTCAAGAAGAGTCTACTCAAATTCAGAAGAATATTGTGTACATTTACCTTACCTGAATAGTAGGCCTATCAAATCTAAATGGTTAGACCAGATCAAATAAACAGATGATAAAGTTAACCTAGGATTCTCAACAGTCAACAGGCTTAGAATCGAATCTGTGTAGGCCTACTATCGAGATATACTACTTGGGACTGAACCAGGCATGTCTCGTTTGGACTTCGACTGTGATGCTTTCACTTTGGAAACTCGCAAGAAGAGAAAGCTGAATGGTACAACTGATGACAATGTGGAAAATATATCACCAACAGACCACCACTTCATGACAGGTATTTTACTTTATTTTTATCATACAAGAAACCCATTAACGTTGGTGTAGGTGTAGGCTAAATCACAGAACTTTTAAATGTAGGCCTAATGACTTAATTAATGTCTCAGTCTCAGTGGGTATGTGCGGCAGGTGGATCAAATCCAAGTAGCCTACCTATCCTTGTCAATGTCAAAAAGAAGCGTAGATCTAGAATCTAATGAATTCCTGTTTTATGTTTAATAATAGCAAGCATTTACATTCTTTTCTAGGCTATGTATTATGTTTACCTAGAATTCAGGTGAAAGCTTTTTAAGCATTCAAGTCAATCAATTAGAATTAGCCTTCATTAAAATCTGACTTTTGCATTGTATTTTTTCTCAAAGTTATTTGTCAAAGAAGTAGTGAACTGCTTCTATATCAGAATAACTTTTGAGCTTTGAGAAGCCATCGACACTGCACGTGGCTGTGGGAAAAAGCAGAGACATGTCTGGGACTCATCATACTATAGCCTCCCGGACTGGGTAGTTGGTGCTTCAAGTCTAAATGATTTCAAAAGCAAACTTGACAAGCACGGATCAAATGGCAAGCACGCGGTAAGACCCCTACACGCGGTCCCTAAAAGAGTTGAGCAGGAGTTACAGGCAGCAGCCTCTATCCTGTAGACGAGGTATCAAGGTATATCAAGGTATCACATGATGATGTCATATAATATGATGAGTATGACGTCACTGTGGCTACACGGTTAAGGTATGAGTTATTCACTCATCAAGTCGTCTACTATTAGACCTACAGATCCATGGCAGTCTTGCTCTGCAACCTGGGACCGGATGGCCTTCAAATTGGCCCCTTGTTCGTGCAATTGTGCAATGCAGTCACAAGACCCCTCCGGACCAGGACACGTTAATCGCATAACAGACTGCGAGTCACATTGCGCGATTGCAAAAGTTCTCTGTATATGAGGCTGCAGTCATAATCATAATTGGAAGAAGAAGAACTTTTAGATCTCTTCTCTAGTGATTTTAGAACTATTTGGTCGTACTTATCATGCAGCTACTTCCTCTATTCTCTTCATCATGAACAGACCAAAGACTTACTATTGGTATCTTTTTTTGTTTCTTGTCAAAAGGTCGCAGGTTTCTACATTTGCGAAAAGGGATCAAGATCTATGAAACAGAGGATTGGCAGACCTCATGCTCCAGTTTATTCATGCCGCTCAAAGATGATGTGATGGTGAACTCTGCAAACATAGAACAGTTTTCCTGCACAAGACTTGACTGCTTTGTGGCAGGGACAGATGGGCTGTACTCAGAGACTGTGACAGGTCAGTCTATCCTGAGCTCTTGGCAAACAATTCCGTGTTATATTTAATCGATTAAGGGCATGTTAGCACAGAAGGTAAAGCGTTCAGCCAACAGCACGTTGTCGACTATGGGGACACAGGTTCGAACTCACCTTATAAGCTGAAGCTGGTGTTCACTTTGAGTGTTTTTTTCTGTCCCTGGATGGTGTAATTCTACTGTTTCTTGTCTCTTTGTACCTTGGTCTTCAAATGTTTCAATGCATTTTACGATTCAGTGCATTGGATCGTTTTCTGAAATGCTGAAACACTTTTTAAAAAAAGGCACTCTTTTAAATTCATTAAGAAAACTTCATGCATGTTTTTTTTGTACACATTTTCTTTTTTCTTGCCTACTCTGTAAAATCTATCTTCATACATTTTCTGGAGAATGATATTTTCTAGAAAAGAAAAAAGAATCATTTGCGTTGCATTTCATATTAGTAAGCAGGAACGTTCACACTCACTGACAACAAATAATGAAGAATTAAAAAAAACCTCCACACATACAGCGAATGTGACACATATCCCAGACTAAATGTTTGTAGGTTCTATTGTATTCTACAGGAGATGTCCTTCATCTATGGAGATTTTCCCCTGAGACCAAGAAGCTCTACATTTCCAGATCTTTTCTCTTCAAACATCCACAGGTCAGGATTTACAGCTCTCTAATTACTTCACTTCACCAATTTGTATCCATACTTTAAAGTGATAGGAATTTTTTTTGAAAAAGTGCGTTGTTCAAAAAATTGACAACAGATGGAACTATGCAGTGTAGTGGAAGTGAAAAATAAAAGAGAAAAAAGTTACATGTGGTCATATATTGTGTTTCAATGACTTTGCATGTTGTACTGTATGGACTACTGCATGGTAATTTTTTCTTTAAAAGAACATTACATTAATGCATTTAATGTCTGTAGGTTAGGATTATGTAAGATTTCGTTTCCTTTTACTGCTTCTAGTACCGATATCACTTTTACATTACGAAAATAAAAGTATGAAATATTTCATTCACTTTCACAGCTTCTTAGTACTTAGTACCACACTGCATACAGTGATGCGCATTGAGCATTCATTTTAATGGAAATGTGCAATAAAGTATGATACATTATTATTATTATTAACCATTTTGATGTTGTTTTTACAGGATTTTCTGGACGTTCAACAAACACTGTTGAGGCTATGAATGTTCTCCAGACACATTCAGGCATCCTGTTTATCTATTCAGATGGAACTTGAGATTCATATTGTACATGTAATGCCCCTGAAAATTCTTATTCCTGCCTGTTTGTCCATACTATTTTGTAGTATAGTTATGAGAGATTTTGAAGAAAACAAAGAAGAAGCCTTAGAAGATCAAGCCATGTATACGTGTGAATAATTCCAGCCCTTTGGTATTATCATTTTTTCCTAATTTGTTTTAGTTGGAGTTGATTCATGATTCATTATGGATATTTTTGCCTTTTTCATTTTCATATTCCGGGATAAGGCTTTTGCTATAATCATTTGATATTGGTGATAAATTCATTCCAATTACAATGTACATGTACAGTTTTTTTTTAAATGCACTCAATCTGCTTCTCGTGGGCATTAGAGTGCAGCGAGTGCATGTGACAATGTTGATCTGATATATTTGCTCATCTTTATTCGTAGGGCATTTTGTTGGAGACATGGTGACTAGACCTTTTCTATGAACCACAATGTTGTTTCTGTTACCTGATTGTTATACATGCTGTACTGTAAATGTATATGAACCAAAAAGAAAGGAACGGTTGTTACAAAGATATTGCAGAATCTTTCTATTATGGAATTTGATCTGATGATGAAAGGTGGTGGTGGGGTGTAGTGCATTGAGTCGGTTCACTTTCTTTACACATTTATATCCTTGTGCTGTCTATTTCCGGAAACATTTTTAAAACTATTTACACATATATTGCATACGTAATTAAACAATTTTGTTGTTGTTTAGTTTTATGTAAAGATAGAGCAGGGCTTAAACTTAAATGTTTTGTTGGTATCTTTGGAGTATCTAATATCACACAGAGTAAGAGCTACATTCATTTTAGATCTTCATTCATTTGATCTGATCACTTTTACTTATATAATATGCATTTATGTGATTTTTCAACTGTTTCGTTTCATTGTTATGTGTTGTTTTCATGAAATAGAATCTGTTACAAAAATTCTGCAGTTATAGTTGTAAGGAGCCTAGAAATCGTTGGATTGTTTTGCAAATTGATTTGCTCTTCAGATTAACTAAGTGACTGTACGGGCAGCTATTGCTAATCTTATGATTATAGATTTATGAATCATTACGTTTTCCACAAATGAAAAGACTCCTATAAAACTGATAGAATTATTACCTCGGAAATTCAACATGAAAAGTTCCTATCCATCTATTATTATTACCTAAGGACCATTTTGTGTTATGTGCAATTTGTCTGAAATTCCATCTGTGTTCCATTATTGTTGTCTGTTTCTTGCCTTTTGCTATTATTGGTTTCATTTCTAAAAAAAACTTTCATTTATCATTGACTGCCATGTTGAACTTTCCACTTCTTCACATTGGCCTACATCAACCAGTTGTCATGTTCTTTGGACCAATCACATTTTGAAGTTGATTTCTACTGGTACGGGTATACTGCATGGCTTGTATAGCACAATCGATCACAAAGCTAAGCTCCAAATGATCCAAATATAATTTATGATTTACATGGAGTTTACTCTAGTTTTATTGTTGGCAAATTTTAAATATCTAAGATTACTAAGAATCTACTTGTATGTTGAGAATTACTTTACATAGCCCCCGTAATGGTCTTTTTCCAACGAGAAAGAAAAAGCAGCATTCTGCATCATGCTATTTTGCCAACTTGAAGAAAATGTTTGTCATAGATGTAAAGTGGGGTAAAATGGTGTATAAATCCTATCCATCATCATTAGTAGTAATACATGTACATGTATTTCCAACAAACAAATGTACATATGTACATGTCGTGTGTCATAACTGTACCATTAACTACATATAGGACTTGTTAGTTGTTTTTTTTTCAAACACAAATCAACATTTGCCTACACATTTTTTGTACACATAGATTAGATCAATAGGCCTATGTCTGTTTTTTTGCTTTGTTTTCATACATTGAACAATGCGATACATTGCACTATGTACAGTGTACACATGCACAAAATAATGTATGACTATGATAGTGTGGCTTTGTTAGTACATAATTAGTATAATTGAACAATGTGAAATATATACATACAATCATGGATGTATGATGCCTATGATGACTGTCGCCCTCTGTTTTTATGCTCAGATCAATGTATGTGATGTTTGTATTTACAATCGTAATGGATTGCCTTTGTTATTGTCATAATGTTGGGTTGTATTGGTTCATGCATTGACTACACCGCACAATGTAAGTTGATCCGTGGGCCTGCCATACTGCATCAAATATTGTCCCAATCACTAACCAGGAGGTGCTATTTACATGCAATGTTCGTTGTGGTTTTGTTAAAAATGATTCACTTTTTATGTGACAACAGCTGAACATTTGCCTTTCCTTGTTCAAAACATACATTGTATAATTTCTTTTAAAGTGTTCATGAAGACATCAATGTTTGTTTTTATCTCAGCCAATAAAATCAATCAATGTTGGGAATCAATTGATTGTATCCTCTTCAGTGTCTGTTTAATATTCCAGTTTTAATATACGCATAGAAGCAAGAGATTGGAAGTGTGACAAGGTAGATCGACTCATCTCCACCAGCAACCACCCATCAGAGTTAGACATGTAGTAGTAGCATTCGTGATTCACAGCACAGTTTATCTGCAAAACTATAATGAACTTGTTATTAGCATGTATCATTGTACACACTTGTATTACAGTTAGTTGTGTAATGAGGCTGGTTTTTTTCTACCACCATGTGATGTTTTTAACTCACATGACTTCAGAAAACAAATGCATCACATTGAACAGATGTATTTACAACAAAGCTTCCGTTGTGTGGAATGATGAATGAAGTGTTCAGAGAGTTGAACAGAGTTTGAGAATCTCTTGATCTACCAGATAAAGAATCTAGGTATAGATTCAGATCCAGTGTATTTGTTGATTTATACCGTGGCCATATAGTGAAGCAAGAAAGTAATGTGGCTTTAATGGCAACACCATTTGCCTTTATAACAATGAACAAGAAAATTGGTGGCTTTGCTGTGTTTACACATGGACTTTGAATTTTAGGTCACATGTCCAGGTCCATTCCTATACGGTTGGCTTGCTGGTCAGTCAGTATTGATATGGTGGTAGGCAAAATCTAAATACATGTAACTGTAAAAACACAGGGCATAAGATTAGAATGAAGGGCAGAAGATTAAACAAAAAGTAAGGAACCCAAGTGAAGTTGTTCTGCAATCGTAAAGCACTTTCTGACATGACACTCAAGGAGGTTTGTTCCAATAGATAAGCAAGCAATAAATCTTCCATACTCTTGAGTAGGTAGTCTACATGTAATCAATCTATACACCTTTACAATATGTGTACCTGACACCAAGCAGCACCTAAAAGTCGCATTTAATGATTCCAAGATATAGCCCGTCAAAGTAATCTTATGCGTCCTAGGTCTAAACCCATTGAGACACTTCAAATTTAATCTCAAGAAATTTGAACATTAAAAGATGTCTCTAAGTATTTTAATATAATTTTTTTTGTTTGGTCATGCCCTGCAAGAATCTGTCTTGAACAGTACTCTAGCACTGTTTTTCTTAGTTCAGTGTTTTTTCAGGTTGACACATTAAAAAATAACCAATGGAAATCTATAGACAATCTTTAAAGAGCAAATGCTAGTTTCAGAAACAAGTGAAATAGTGGAAAGTTATTTTTCCGACTCTTGGGTGCTTTTTGCTGTCAGGTACACATATGCATCATGTAATGTGATTTTTCCAACATGTTCCAAGTACACTTACGTTGTTCAGATAGATCCAAGGAGTCTCTTTATATAACAGACTATTTTGTTGCAGACACATTTTGTCTTTTAGACTTGTGACTACCTTTGTGTCTTAAGTCCTCTGTGCTTCAGTCCTCTCTACACAATGATGTATCTTGGATAAGTATTTTGTCATACTTTTCTCACCGTACCCAGGTGTAAAAAAAAAAGGGTACCCAACTACTAAAGACAGTGAAAGATCTTGTCAGAATGTTGGCGTGGACCGACAAGGCAGCACTACCAGTATGTTGAGGTGGCTTCGGAATGAAACAGGTCTGTCGAGGTAATGATCATTATGCTGTATGTAAAGCGCAGTGAGCTTGCTCTAGAGTGGGAATACATGATATATATCTAGACATGTATTCCTTGTTTGTTTACTTTCCATTTATGGACAGGATGGCACAAAAGTAGTGAAGAATACAAAGTCCTGTTTTATCACCTTTATTTCAATATCATGTTACAGATTTCAAATGACTTCACAACGTCACAACATAACATCACCAGTACAATAACTTGTTTAAAAATGAATTTATAATGTTCAATGAAATGTACAAGGAAAAGTGAACAAATCAATACATGCATGTAATGTAAACCATTCATGCTTTTTCTTCTAAATATTACCCCTCTGTACAAATAATCCACTTTCTTTAGACTAAGCCAAAGTACATGAAGCAATATCAAGTTCTACTGTCTAATTTACAAGTAAGTTCTATATCGACAGACAAAACAAGTTAAAACTCAAAACAGAAACTGTCCAGAGTTCACGACACAAGTGTCTCCATTACAACTAATACCAATATTCCCACAGTAGCATCAAACACGATTAAATATTACAGACAATTCATCCCTGTAAAATCATATTAGTGTGTAAACCACATCTAACCCGGATTTGAGTTAAAACCGCCATCCGGCTCCTCAGCTCTTACATTTTTTCTTCTATAAAAATAGGAAAAGATATACATGTACATAGAAAAAAAGGAATAGATCCATAACCGGCTGAGATATGGATGATTTTTATTCATGCGTAAGAAACTACTAAAAACTAAACTCCTGCAAAACTGACAAAATGAGGGTTACACTTGCACATGTTTTAAGGGACGAATTATATTGATAAACACAACATGTACAATGTAAATGCTTGACAACATTCTTATTTCTTGACTGAAAAGTATGTAAATATGTATAATTTCAAATGGCGACAGGAAACATAATCATACACATTGTTCACACCTGAGTGGACGAGGCAGATTATCACACCAAAGTCCACACATTCTTCTGCATTTTGGTACACAAGTACTTCACACTGACACTGTTCTGAAGGAAAGAGGAGGTTTGAATCTTTTTGAGCTGATACATTAAAACATGCATCAGTCAAAATGTTGCATTCACAGCAAAACGAATCAATCTTTTTCAGTAGAAAGAATATCATATGGCCTTTTAGACAAAATTGGACAATGTCACATTCTGAAGTTATGAAGGCAAAAAGTTACCTTTCACTCAGTCTTAAACAAGAACAGGATTTGACACGCTCTGTACATTTTCATTGGAATGGTGTGGGCTGAGAGTTCAGATGCTTCTTATTTTTCACATGAAAGAAATACATTCTTGTAAAAAAAGGAAATGATGACTCTAAATCAACAAGAAATTGATGTTTATCATTGACACAGAGCATCAAATGACTGACAATTTGAAGCAAGTGAAACAATACACATCATAAATGTTTACCACAATGACTGATACTGGTACATTCAAATATATCTTGTGAAATATTATTCACAAACTGCACAAAAATGACTTGTCAATAACAGCAACTGTCCCTATGAGTGTGTGTGTGTGTGTGAGTATGGAGTTTGGCTATTTAGAGTATGAGACATTTCTATTATCATTATTTTTTAGTTTTACACCCCTTGTGTTACAGTTAGCTCATACACGAGTTGGGACCAATGTCTTAAAGTCTGTCTTTGATAGGACAGGGGTCGACAGCCCTCAAACTGCCCACACAACCTATGACCAGAATGCCCTGATTGGGACTCGAACCTTGGTTGCCCGCATGGTGACCAAACTCGTTAACCTGGGAAGGGCACCCACTATATTACATAACACATCATCCTAAATCTTGCAACAACACACATGACCTATGCTGCCGTTTGAAAATAAAACACAGTATCTGACATTTCCAACTTTTACCACAAATCGTAAAAAAAACTGTCCTTTCACAGTTTCTTCAATAATAGTCCGATTCTTTCCATTCTTGCACTAAAATGGAGCTCGTTGATTTCCATAATTCATGTTAGCCAGCCAGATGTAGAATTTTTGCCGATTTTTCTGATACCAATTATCCAATTTGACCCAGAAACGTAGATACTGTGTTCTATTTTCAAACGGCAGTGTGGATTCTCAAACATTTCCGAAAGCCTCATGTTGAAACATGTTTCTATGAGCGAAGAAGCTTGATGTAGAGCGGGGAAAGGCGCTATATAAATGCTATCTATTATTTATCTATTATCAGTTAGTGCCTACATTTATCTGAATAAGTGTGAACGAAGATGATCAAAGAAATTGTTTCACCTACATGCATGTTGTTATTATGTGATGACCATACTCAATAAATTGTCGTTGTTATACAGGCGTTTTATGAGTTGAGCTGATAAGAAAAGCAAAACAGTTGTTTTAGACCGACTCAAACAGAGGAAAGTCCAAATGCAATGCTTGAGAAACCACAACAGATATTAAATGTCAAGTGACAGCCAAAAATAGAGTAAGTAACAGGTGAACATGTACAAAAAAGGCAACAGGTATGGAAAGCCATCACAACAACCATGTGTCTGCAATGGATCAATAAACTTCTTGTTTTTCTTGAAAACAACTTAGAAGTTAGAAGTAGGACAAAGTAGCCTACTAGACTGAACAAAGCAATACAAACACCCAATAATGATAAATAACAATGTATCATGTGATAGAAAACTACATAGAGAAATTTCCATTTGTCCGAGAAAGATATTGATCAATAGCTGAAACATTGCTCCTACTCCTGGTTCATACTTCTTACAAGCTGTATAAGTAATTTGGACAGAACGAAGAGTCATCAGCAGTTGATATAAGGGTTGGACAGTTTTTACTGAGGCAGTGAAAGTTGTCTAATACTGAGATAATAAAACGTGTCCAATCGTCACCTTGAAGAGAAGGAATTTTGCATCATGTACATCATGAGTGTACGCAGAATTTTTGACTAGACAAATGCAATGAATGAGGTGCATCTTATTCAAAATTGCAAAAGATTCCGGCACATCGTAAAGATAACTCTGGTCATAAGGAGTGAGAGAAAAGACACACACAAACAAAAAAAGCAAAGACTTTAAATCTTTTATAAGTAACAAACTCTAAGACACATTACAACAAAGTATCCATCTGAAACATCAGAAAACATGATATGCTTGTATCATTTTTTTGCAGAAATGTCATGAATGAGTGTGACCAGTTCAAGTTATTGCCCTTTATCATTAGCATGCGAAATCAAGCAAAGGCCCAATTTGTTAACACTGAAGAAGTCATTTTACACTGTATGAAGAGTAGGTATGTATTTAACGGAAAATGACACTGAAGAGTGAAACAGATATAAACTTTACATAATGATCCCTCCAAAATAACATGAAATGAAGCATGTTAAACGAATGTAGCAGAAAATAGAGTGGTCAAGTGTTTGGGAAAAGTGAAACTTGTGCTGCTGTAATATCAACTTTGATGAAATGACAAACTGTACAGCAAAAACTATTGTCATGGCCAAAAATGTCCCTGTGTCTAGAACTTTAATGAACACAAGTTAATAGTTATACCCTCGCAATGCAAATGACATCTTTGACACACATGCAAACACTCAGTTGCAAAAGAGACACACACGCTTATTTCTCCTTGTAACATACACAAACCCACATAGCAATTTCTCAACTAATATGCCAAGGCTTGCTTTCTAACACTAACGCACTGAGTAAATCCTTTTCTTACTTTCGTGGAATTATTTCCAAGATGATTGTGCCATTCTCATATCATTGTACCACAGTGTGCAAAGTAAGACCAGAGCATGAGTATCCTTGGCAGTGTTCATCAATATAAAAAAACGCAGCCCAATAACAAACACACAACACAGACTGCCCTGGGCCTGTCACGTAATTTCCTTCTGTTGAGGAGGTCTGGCAGAAGTGTTTCTTTTTATAGCATCCATCAGCCAGGATATGCCTTCAGAGACACCATCGCTGGGAACACAAAGGATTCCAGAATAGAAGCACAAACATAAACACTGTTGGGTGTAAGCAATGAAAGATTACGGAAAAGTGTGATAAGATTTATATAGAGGTCCTCCAAGCTATAAGAGGACCAACAAAAACAACATCAAAAAAGAAATAAAACTTACTGAAATGTGTAAATGATAGAGATAACAAACAAAAATGCTAAGAGGGCTAGTAAAACAAAACCTGAGTACTCAACGAATTATAGAGCAGAAACAAACTAACTCAACAATTTGTTTAAATGCACTAGTTAGTACTAATAGGAAACGGCTCAGTAGAAAGCCATGGCCTACAAAGCAACGAAGGCATAAGAATCTATAGATTTCCAAGTTGTTTGGGAGTACAGTGGGCCAATACTTACCCTTTAAGTGCAGATACCCCTTGCACCCAAGATTCCCTCTGGCCCATAGACTGTAGAGGCTTGTTGAATATTGTTTTCACCTCTGTCACTTTCAAACAGCCCTGTTTGGAATAAAGAGTATCAAGCTTACACAACTATGTTTAAATACTAGTATTCCCAAGCACAGCATATTTCAACCCTTCTGAAATACTCTCAAACATTAGTTGTATTTCAATGATTCTGCCATATAGAGCATGCATCAGACGTTTACAAGATGAGTTATCATTAGAAAATACAAGTTTACAATTATAAGCATCCTATCATGACTCGACCTACTTGACTTAGGCCTATAGATTCCTTGTGCAACAAATGGGCGCAATCAGTTTCATCATAGTAAGATGGAATCGCATGGCAGTGGAGACACACTGATTTAACAACAAGAAAATCCATACAATAGAATGTTTACATCCTAAACTCATCACATCTCAGCAAGTGTGAGCAAGATAATAATAATAATAATAGCCCATTTATATAGCGCTTTTCCTCCGGAGAGCTCAAAGCGCTAAACAGAGACAACACAACATGCTGGATATCTACATTTGCAACACAGTACAAAGTAGTAGACATACTGCATCAACACAGCGATGTCCCCCCCTAGTCTTAGTCCTAGCATACACACCAGACGTGATCCGACAAACTGACGTTAAGCTATTGAACTACTACTACAGACCCTAGATCTGGTGGGTCAGAGTGTTGGCCTCACGAGTCAAAGGTCCCGGGTTCAATCCCCGGCCGCTCCGACTCGATTTGGATTTGAGAGTATTTTCTTATCCACCACCAGGTGTACTCTTGGAAAAGGTACTTTGTCACGAC
>JAUELK010095776.1:0-12221 GCA_031471215.1 Gastropteron pacificum
ATAGCTGAAGGCATCAATACCTCATGTGATAGCTGAAGGCATCAATACCTCATGTGATAGTTGAATGCTGTTGTTCTTATATGTATCACTTATCATGTTGATGCTTTACATTACCATTCGTAATAGGGCATGTCTAATTTTAAACCATTTTTTGGTCTTGAGCTTGTTTTATATAATGTGACATACACCTCGTTCATTCCTAAATCATCGCTGCAACCACAATGTCTCAATGGTGTATCGATATTTGCAGTACCAACTCCAAGACTGCATTGCGCATAACTGTCATCTGGTCTGGTGGGGTCTTGTGACTGCATTTCACATTGCATGAACAAGGGACCGATTTGAAGGCCCTCCTGTGTTGCAGAGCTAGACTGCCATGGCTCTGCAGGTCTATTAGACCTCTTGAAGCTCATACCTTGTGTCTTATAGCAAACAACAACAACAATGATTGTTTTTATTGAAGTCTCTGTGTGACCCAAATGTTCTCCCACCATCTCAGGGTCGCCCAGGCTGGCACATTGAGTGTTCCGTGATGGCAGGGGAGGTTATCCCAGACACCATTGACATTCACAGTGGAGGCTTTGACCTCAAGTTTCCTCACCATGACAATGAGATTGCGCAATCTGAGGTTTGTCTTCACCTGTTACTTGTTGTAAGCCTTATTTCAGTGTTTGCCAGTCTTCCAGAAATCTCTTCAATTACGGAAATGGAATTTCTATGAATTGTTTACCTCTGAGCTTATGTTGACTAATTTTAATGCATGAGTGGTCCATTTTTAGTCTTAAGTAAAAAGATCAGGATTTGAAATTTTGGAGGACTGGCAACTCTGATTTAGTATAATTGATACGACGTCTGTTTACACTTCCATTGTCAGTGCTTTAAGTAGTAGTCCACGCTGATCCTAGAGTTAATGATCTATTCGTCATCTATAATTTCTTTTTTCATATCACCTGCGTCATTATTGTATTCTGAATTTTAATAAGTGTATTGTCAGTAAATAGTCGCTGTACATTGTATGAGCTTGCCGTAGAGTGGGGAAAGGCACTATATAAATGCTATCTATTATATTATATGTATGCTTATCTTGTAGGCATACTACGGACACAGTCACTGGGTGCAATACTTCCTCCATACTGGCCATCTGACCATCGAGGGCTGCAAGATGTCCAAGTCCCTGAAGAACTTCATCTCTGTCAGAGAGGTTTTGAACAAATACACCTCACGGCAGATCCGTCTACTCTACCTACTGCACTCTTGGAAGGACACGCTGGACTACGGGGAGAAGACAATGATCACGGCTCTGGAGTTTGAGAAAACTTTGAATGTAAGTCTGATTGACTTTGGTGTTGTTTTGATCAGGCACTACGTAGGAGTTCTTCACTCTTTGAGTGACCTTATAGACAGAGCCCTGGCAGCCTAGCTATGGGACTGGAGGGCCTTAAAAATGGTCCCTTCTTCATTCAATTTTGCAATGCAGTCACAGGACCCCTCCATACCAAATAACTGCTACTGCTAAGTGCAATGCAGTCATTGAGTTCATACTGCCAATGTTGATACGAACTTGAGACATTTCTGATTGCAGTCTTGACTTGGGATTGAACACGTTTAGTGTATGTCACATCATTTTCTGTAGCCCTGGTGCTTAAACTTGTGTGAAAGAGTTCACAGTTTAGTTTAAATGTGGTCTTCTGCAGTAAATGAACATAAATTGTATCAACAAACCTAATGCCCAATGCAAAATGTTTCTTTTTTTCAATACCCATGCCACAAAATAAAAAGAGGAAAGATTGCTTATTGTGAGATTGCATCAGCTTTGAATGTAAGTTTGATCGAGTTTAAATGTGATCTCCTACAGTCTATGGACGAAATCTTTTTTTTGGTTTTAAATACCCATGCCACCCAAAAAGCATGCTTATTATGAGATTGCATCAAAGCGATGATACGATATGTTCAATGAAATAGTTAATGAATAGGCCAGGTAGTTGTCAGAGACCAAAAATTGCACTCATTCTCTCACAAAGCACTTAAATCAGTCGAGAATTCAGCTTACTGTACAAAGTTTTGTGGGTATATTTATATTCAATCTCATTCAAACTGAGCCCGAACCCCCATTTGGCAATAGTAAGATCACCAATTCCAAGAGTTTTTGTTTATGGAAGTAAAAGGGTGACAGACACGTGGAACAGACTAACAGATGATGAAGTGAAAGCCACATCAATCAACAGTTTCAACAAGAAATTAGACTTCTTCTGGAAGTTACGTATGACTATGTATAAAAAGTGAACGAGATTCTAAAGAGAGGACATATCGAAAAGTCAGAGATTACAAGAACAGGCTAAAGACCAAAAGGTCTAACGACACAAGAAAATCATATCATATCATGGGCTATTATTATTATTATTATTATTATTGTTATTATTATTATTATATCATGCCAACTTGATTTAGATTTGAGAGTATTTTTTTATCCAACACAAGGTGTATTCTTGGAAAAAAGTATTTTGTCACAACTTTCTCACCTCACCCAAGTATAAAATGGATAGCCAACTATAGACAGTCTTGTTAGTATGTTGGTATGAGCGCCGGGCGGCGACTAAGGCAGTTCTACCCAGGAGGTTGAGATGGTTTTGGAATGAAACAGGTCTGTCTGGGTAATGATATGGTGTAAAGCGCTTTGAGCTTCTGTAGAAAAAGCGCTATATAGATTGGTTATTATTATTATCATTATTATTATTAATAATAATGTTATTATTATCATAAAGAGTTCTCTTTCTCTATTTTGTCAATGCAGGAGTTTTTCTTGAGTGTCAAAGACTGCCTGAGACAAGTACCTGCCATTGGGATACAAGCTTGGTCAAAATGGACATCTCTGGAGTTCAAACTGAACCAAAAGTGAGTGGGAAGAACACACTCTATGCAGGGCTATCAAACCTCAGCGGAAATGCAGAAATCTATGGGAAAAATGTACTGATATATATATATGGATAAACTGTAATCTGGTGGTTCAGTGGTCTGTGCGTTGGCCTCTCGAGTGAAAGGCCTGGGGTTCGAATCCTGGTCGTGCCAACTCGATTTGGATATGAGAAAATTTTCTTATCCACCATCAGGTTTACTTTTGGAAAAAGCACTTTGTCACATATTTGTCACCGTACCCAAGTGTATAAAGGGTGCCTGTCTGTAGACAGGGAAAGATCTTGTCAGTTTTTTTGTATCGGCGCCGACCAGGTAACACTGCCAGTGTGGCTCCCAGGAGGTTGAGGTGGCTTTATATGTAATATTTTGCTGTTAGCGCTTTGAGCTTGCTGTAGAGCGAGAAAAGGGGTTATATAAATCGAGTATTATGTTTATTCCGTTTGCCTTGGTAACTTAGAATTCATGGAATATGAAGTGATAGTGATACTGCCATAGATACAGGCATAGATCGATGTAGTAATTGATTTGTATTGGAACCTCCACCCTCTAGGTTTGAGGAGAAGAAGGCCGGCGTCCACCAGTCCTTGTGCGACAACATTGACACTCGCGGAGCCATGCAGCACATCAGAGAGCTGATCAGTGCTGGCAACCAGTACATCAGCGGGGTTCGAGCCTCGCAGGGGGCCCAGCCCAACAGGGCTCTGCTCGTCAAGGTGGCCACATACCTCACAGACTTGCTCAAGATATTTGGAGCTATACCCAAGGACCAGGCCATCGGCTTCCCACAAGGCTCGGGGCAGAATGCTAATGTGAGTATAGAGTGCATTCATGCCTTTAACCCTTTTAACACGATCGGGCCGATATCGGCCCAGGGTCTTCACGCGAAAAGCACAATAGGGATAATAAAGAATAATCTTATCTTATCTTATGACAGGGATGTGATTCTTCTGCGGATCCGTGGATTTCCATGATTTTGCTTTCAAAAATGTGCAGACCTGCCCGCGCTTAACTCCACTGAGGAAAAAAATCTGGCCTAGCCCCAAGTCTTCACCAGAAGCTTCAGAGATTAAGTGATCTACACACAAAAAACTACTCTTCATAGAAGACACAAACCTGAGAGTTAGATCTGCGCATCAGTCGTTGAGAACGAAGAAGAAGAAGATTGAACCTATGTATGTTGAGAACAACTTTTGTGACGAAAGATCTATAGTTGCGAGTTACTGTTTCTTGTCTCCCCAGTTGGAAGAAACTGTGATGCCTTACCTATCTGCCTTTGCTGACTTCAGGGAACAAGTGAGAACTGTGGCCAGGGAACAGAAAGGTTGGTGCCTTTCTTTTTTTTCCCTCCCATGCATCATTGTCTATTGGTTGACTCGGGTTGGTCAGTAAGTGTTTAGATTTGTTAGTCCACTAAATTCCTTCTTACAGTTGTTCATACAGTCTGATTTATTGTATGTATTGAGTACATTATTTGATTGACGATACGTGAGGAGGAATGGAGCATGCTCATGTCTTCGATGATTTAGAGTATCATGTTAGTAGTTCACTATTTCTCTGCTCCATGTGGAGGCCAGAGTGAGGCACCCTCTGTCCCTCTTCCATACTGCAACAAATCAGGCGCCTCCACGAGTCCTGCTATGGTGGCTTTGCAAGTAGGTTATTGCTTACCTTACTCTAGTTATTTCTCTTATGATGATGAGGAGGAGGAGTATGGTGATGTACACGTAGTCGCCAAAGTCGCCTCAGGATATTACCATCTGTGTCAATGCATGGTTAACAATTATGCCAGTAAATTATAGCACATGGTACGTTACAAACATACTTAACTTACTTTTATTTTGTCCTCTAAATTCCTTGTGGATCAAAGGGCCGCTGTTGCGGTTTCTGTAAAATATTTTTCTTCTACGGAATTGAGTTGCTAGCCCTATTCTAACTCCCTAACCTGGAGGACCGGGTCTAGTCTCTACCCTTCGACCTGTCTGGCTTGGGTGGCCCTACCAGGAGACAAGTCTCCCGCTAGCATAGCTCTTACTTAGAGTCATCGAAACATGCAAGCCCCCCAACCAGAACAAGGTTGCACTCGCAGGGGAGACATTACAAATAAATGGTATCAAATGTGTTGTGTGTCCCCAGTGAAGGATTTGCTCATGCTGTGTGACCTTGTGAGAGACGAGACCCTACCAGAGCTGGGGGTGCGGCTGGAAGACCACGAGGGAGCTCAGAACTCTGTCATCAAGCTAGTGGACCGGGACACGCTCATGAAGGAACGGGCAGAGAAACTCAGGGTACATATTAATAGACTATTTATACAGCGCTTTTTCTCGCTCTACAGCAAGTTCAAAGCGCTTTACAGCACATTATTACCCCGGCAGACATTTCACATTCCAAAGCCATTCCAGATTTACTCCACTATTAACATCTTATTATAATGGAAGTAGGGAAAGAGTTTTGACGCTGAGAACTCAATAACCAGCGGATGAAAGATTATGGAAATTTACTCCCAAATTCGTTGCACTGGAATGACTTGCCTAGGCTTTTTTAAAACGTTTTCAGTAATCATTTATATTATCAAATTGTCATGTTTTGTTTCATTGAACTGCTGAAAGGAAGTGAATGGGTTGCTATTTATTGTATATAAGTCCTCAATGAAGCCAATCAAGGAGAACTATGTCTCTGACCGTGATTCTGATAGGCCTACATGTGTTGGGTTTTCTTTCTATAATGGTACTGTTATTTTTAGTGATCTATGCTCACATGTACGCCTTGAGCCCACTGTGTATAAATAACCAGTTATTATTATTATTATCATTATTATGTCTACCAGGGAAAATTTGAACATGTTCTTACATTCGTCATAACTGTGTAACAGTTTTTGTTCTCTTGTGTTTATATAATACAAGATTATGTAATGTAACATTGTCAATCATCATGAACATACACACATTTGTCTCTGACAGCAAGAGGAGTTGAAGAGGGCTGAGAAAGAGCGCAAGAAGCAGGAGAAGTTGGCAGAACAGGTGAGGAGAGCTTTGACGTAGTGCAGGCTTTACAATACCTTGATAGACACGCTTTGCTTTGTTGACTAGATAGAACTAAAATTTCACTTCAAATGGTGCATTTGTTGAAGATATGAAATTAGGGAAGAGAAAATGCTCAGAAAAAACAATGCCGGAAGTCAGATATTACTGCTAGCGAGTGTGCAGTGACTTCTGCTTCCCTTTATCATTGTGTTTACTATCTATGCGTTGGCTCTGTCTCTGTCTGTTACGCAGACTTACAATTTGTATACAATCAGGACTAATACAATAGAAAAAAACCCTGTCTGTGACCCCATTTTAGCCCCTGAAATGATAAAAAGATGAGGTCGGAAATTTCAGGCATTTTTGCTTTTACATGTAGTACAGTTGAACTCATTGTGACTTCTCTACTGCTTTCTTTTTTTCTTCTTCTTCATTGTAATTATGACAGCTTTCAAGATAGCATTGATGATGGAGATGCAAATTGTCCTGAGAAGGATGACCAAAGAAGTCTTTGAAAACGTCTCATTGTTTCAGTCAGCTGCTAATATTATTTATTATTGTTAACCATATGTGTTCTTGTCTTGCCTTCACTGTTGTCCAATGCCTCTTTGATTACAATATTGTATGCAAAACTGTAATGATTCATTAGTGGCTGTAAGGCGCTCTGAGCTTGCTGTAGAGCGGGGGAAAGTGCAATATAAATGCATTATTATTATGTATCATATCTCTGTTTGACTCGCCAGGAAGCCAAGGAGGCGCAGAAAAGAATTCCCCCTTCCCAGCTCTTCAGTAAGGACACAGACAAATATTCAGCCTTTGATGAGAGAGTAAGTGCTTTGTTTTTACTTCCTATTGCAAAACAAAAATGAATCTCAAACCCCAAACAAACAAACAGATATAAAGAAACTATGGGACTATTTGTCTATCACTTTCTTGTGACTGAATCATTTATCTTATCTTATCTTATCTTATCTTATTAAGATGTTTTCTCCATGCTATGCCCTCAGGGTATCCCCACCCATGACGCGTCGGGCGCAGAGCTGACCAAATCTGCCTTGAAGAAGTTGACGAAGCTGTATGAGGCCCAGGAGAAGAAGTACAAAGATTTCTTCAAGAGTTCAGCTGCCTCAGGAGAGCCTTAACCACGCCTTCATGCAATAGTTTAAAAAAAATTAATGGATTATATCTCTGCTCTACACTTGTTTAACAAGTGGACTATTTATTCTACAGATTACTGATCTGACAGTGTTCAGAAATCCATGCTTTTTTCATTGTTTGTCCATGTTCTTGTTTACATTTTTTTTATCACTTGTTGCCATGAAATTACTGAGTCTTGTCTGCCAAAGCCGGTGTATTGATGTTTATTTTGATAAAACAGCTTGAGTAGTTGTATATTGAAAGTAGTTTATTGGTTGGGGTTTCCTTTATTGTATGTGGTGAGATAGAGATTGTTTGGGCACAGCACAGGGAGAAAGGCTTGTGAATGCTTTAACAAAATCTTTTGTATTCTAGATCTAGTTAATGCATGTGCATGCAAGGATGTAAAGGACTCTGTGGCCTCATGGTTTTGTCACCTATCTCAATCATTCAGGAGTTATAGGTTCAACACTGCCATGGTGGCGAGCCTGGTGTCACTTTTTTTGCTACAGGAAAGTTTGTACACCTTAGAAGTTCAATTTCATTTCTCTGGAATAGACAGGTATTGTTACTAACATTGAAATCTTCTCTTTTTTCATTCTCAAAACAATGACATCAACCTAATTGGATGAATATAACAATTATGTCTTGCTCATGCTACCATTTTGATAGTCTTTGACTGGGCTGAATCTAAATAGTTTTGTTCATTCACCTTTTTTGTTTTTCTCTCTATACTTTCTGTGATTTCTCAACTGCATGTAGCAGCCTTACAGAATTGATTGACTGTTATGCTGAATGTGTCCTGTTTGAGATTTAGTCATGAGAGGTCTAGTTAAGCAGACAGTGTTGCCTGTTTATAGACTGAGTACATTTGTCATGACTGATGTAGCTTATGACACAATCCTTTGCAGGTTGCTTGCAGAATAGACAAAGTGATGCCCTCCTGCTTCTTAATATTTTTGCCTTTTGCTTGTTGTGATCACTGGTATCGCAAAGCTCTGAATGCCTGATCACACTACAATGGAGTCCACTTAAGATTAATTCTCTTAAAGATAAAATCTTGTTTAGTATAAACTTTACATCCAGTCACGTTTTATTTTCTTTCTAAGTTAAGATATGAGGCCTTTTTTTCTGGTCTGGACTTCACTTTAGTGTTTGACTCTATTTGAACTGTATGATTCCATCTGAAAAATGAGATCTTGATCTAAAATCTATTGATACACTGTCTTCCATTTCAGACTAGGCTTACGCAAATCATCTGTGATCCCATGTACTATCTTAATGCATTTTACTACCACTTATGATAGTTCGTGAAATCAGCAAAGAAACGTCCTGTGCCTGTCACTTTTCACCTGTCAAGTGTCAAGCCTCATCGTTGTCGATATTACCTGCCACATGGATGTCCTCAAGATAATGTTTTCTACAGTTAGCATTTTCTTGCCTGCCAGTATGGCACCATAATTTGCATAGACCATCAGTGTTTAAGGAGGACATTTCTACAACCTGCTTTACGCACCTGACCACTTCATATGACCTCTTGACTGTATTGACTTCTTTACTGTGTGTGAAAGGATGTTCAGGGTAATCAGAACCCAGTTCATGTTGAATTCGTAATACAAAATGTCATATAAAAACCAGAAGAGCTTAAGTCCAGAATTAACTTCTGGTTTTTATACAATGATATAATTTGTTGAAGGGATTTTGAAACAAATAAACATTGAGTTTTTTACTTTTAGTGATGAAAATAAAAGAGACATGAGTAACTTATTTACAGCTCAGATAAGTGGACAATATTCATTATATTTGTTATTGTACACTCAAAAGATGTAGAAAGAGGTTAAATTCAGACTTGACTTCAAATGTTTAGTAGTATAATAATAGATTTATACCACTAATCTTTGTTATTCATACCGTATCGTGATTAGCTTTGTTTTCTTGTCACAGCACTATTCAATACAGATATTTTACTCAAATACATTTTTCATTGTTCTATAGTATAAAAAGAAATGACCAACAAAGAAAATGTGAAACAAGCAAGAGGTTGAAGTGGAACTTTCCACATTGTGGATAGAACATTGTACCAAAAAATAAAGTGTGTTGTAAATATGAAAGGTTGTTGTCAAAATGCATGTTAATGTGCGTGGAGGGGGAAGGGAATTTATATTTTTTCATGATTATGCAATAAAATTCATGCATAACAATAGTAACATGTAGGCCTGCTATAAGGTTTTCTCAGCACAAAGCCTCATCAAGTAAGGGGGAAAAGGAAAGAGATTTCACCCCCTTTTTATTTGTCCATGAATTTGAAAGAACCACACCTTTTTGTTTTTTCAAGAGAATAAATGATTTTACCTAACCTACCACTACATGTGTGTTTTTAAAATTATTATCTTTAAACATTGTGTGTGTGTGTGTGTGTGTGTGTATGTATGTGTGTGTGTGTGATTATCTGCATGTATGTGTCCTTGTGTTCCCTTGTTTCAAAGTGTCTGAGTGGGTAATGGTACTGAAACCATACATTACATATTTCACTTTCTGGAGATCGAGGACATGTATTCTATATAAAATGTCAACAATGATCAAGACATGTGTGTGTGTGTGTGTTGTAGTTGTATGTTTGTAGTATGTGTGTGTGGGGTTTTCAGAGCAGAAGTACTGCATCAACTAATTTACAATTTACAGTGTCTCTTCTTTTCATGATTTAGCAAAAGAGAGATTTCCATTTTATAAATTACTGAAATGGAAGTAGTCATAAAGCATGAAGGTCTCCATTATTTAAGCCTACTCCCAATGTAGTTTCAAGTCGTGCATTTTGTCTACTTTTCAATTCTTATCTATACAAAATATACCTACATGGACAAGACAAGACATACAACATGCAAACCACAATTCAACTATGAGTGGATTAGACATCCTCCGCTACTTTGGAGTTGGAAGGGCGTAAGCTGTTTGCACACCATTGCAAAGTCCTCAATGTTGATGAGGTTGTAGTCATAACTGGAAGAGGAAGAATTTACTTAGGCCTCTCAAATAATGCACTTTTCCTTTCATTGTTACATTTTTGAAATTCTATTTGGAGTCCGTTCAACTATTATATAGACCCCTACACGTTCTCTGAGTAGGCATACTCGTTTTTTTTTTTTGTTTTTTTAGTAGGCCTTAGGAACTGTAGTACCATAAGAATAACAATATTTTACTATGATAAACATGTTTCGCTGTAGACAACATGGTTTCACAGTATACATTTGTGTTAAGAATAAGAATGTTGTAGGCCTAATGTCAAAACCATGCAACATTCAGCCCATAAGGCCTACGCTTATTTGAGTGAACAACACTAAACTTAATTCATTCCAGTTTTAGTTTTAGCTGAAAACGTGATTGTGACAATGGCATAGATTCGACCTAGTGCGTTGCATTGGTAAACCAAATGTTTCAGTTACTAGTATTATTACTTTGAGAGAATGAACAGCCTGTTTTCACTTCTTACACAAGGACACTTAATACATTCATTAATAAGCCGACTCTATACAAAATGTGTTAAAATTTATGGATTTAATTAATGAATAATGTAGTATGTCATGTACCAAAACCCCGATTTCGCTTGTGCCCCACTTGCGGATGTGGCCAGAACGTCAGCCAGCCCCTAACTACCTGTGAATACTACTAGGCCGAGGCCTATGATTCCCTGATGTATAATTACCGATTGCTGGCATTTGCTTCTTTCTGAATTGCAAGATGAGTAGGCCCTAAATGTAAAAACACAGGATCTGATATTAGTGAGATATCTAGGTCCACGTTCAGTTAAGACTAGCCTATGTATACATCGTTCTCATGTTATGTACTACTATTCTTAATTCTATGTACATACCCACATCTTCATATTTTTATATCTAAATGTATTTGTGCTTTACAGTGATGTTTTGCTCGTGTAAATGTAAGTTTATATCCATGCACATTGATATAACGTCTTGAGATTGTTTGCTTTCAAGAAAAGACGATAATGCAAACAAAATATAGAAATATATAGATATAGAATCTATCTGTGTTGTGTGCCCGTTCGATGAATGGGTTGAAACATGACAACTGAACTACGAGTGCATGGTTTGGTACCACCCGAAGAAAAAAAAGAATTAGTAAGCATTGGCTGTCAAAAACACGGTATCACCTGAAAGAAAAGAATTTGTTAGCACCGACTGTCAACTGTCAAACACAAGGTATATATGTATGTGAACACTATTGTAACATGAAAAGAAGAAGTAAATCTAGATCTAGTAACTAGTATTGGTAGGCGAGGTTCTGGCCACACCAGCAAGTCTTGGCTCCCTCTGTTCTAATTCACTTGACTGCTGGTGCTGGCAGTAAATGTCATTGTCGAGTTGTCTACCAGTGTTTATTGACACAACAAATCGAAGGAATTTCACTAGGCCTACTGGGGAGATTTTCGTGTTTACTATTATTTGTGTATCCCCTTCTCCCTGTTCTTTGAAAATTGCCCACAATCAACTTGATTTTCTACCCAGATAAAAAGATAATTTCCATTCTGAATGGACAGATCTAATCTATGTGATCAGCATTCACAATTGACCGATCTACATAAAGATCTCTCCGGATAAGGTTCAGAAACAAACTTAACCACGCCCACTACCCCATCTTCCGTGTTGTGTACATAACATGCCTGGTGGCCTAAGTAAAAGGAACTTCTAAACGTTTATGTCAGTAATTCTTTGGTAAAATCTTTACAATGGTGAACACACCTATTCCCCACAGCCTCAAATCAGAGGCGAAAAAGGCAGCCAAAATTCTTAGAGATTTCACCATGATCACAGCAAAAAGTGGACCAGACAAACTTATCCCAGGTAAGAACATAGATCAAGATCTAGACATCTATCTAGATCTAGATATATCTAGAAAATCTAGAATCTAGATCTTGTGGAATTTAGGAACCATAGCAAAAAAATTACCAGGCAGGCCATATAAAAAAATAATTCTATTCTGAATCTGAATGAACCTGGTATACACTTACAGGCCACCAGATGCATCCGAGGTAGAAAATGACTGTCTAATCAATGACCTCAGAACAATTCAAAATAAATATAATAAAACAACTATAAACATTGCAGGGCATTTTAATCTACCTGATATTGATTGGAG
>JAUELK010095886.1:0-12220 GCA_031471215.1 Gastropteron pacificum
CACCCTCAGGAAGCCGGCATCCAGCACCACACGCCAAGCCCTGACCTGGAACCCGCAGGGAAAGCGGAAGAGAGGCCAGCCTCGCAGCAGCTGGAGGCGAAACACTGAGACAGAGATAGAGCAGTGCGGATCCAGCTGGTGTGAGGTTACAAGAGCTGCCCAGAACAGAGTGCGCTGGCGTGGGGTCGTCGATGGCCTATGCTCTATGAGCTATGGGCCTAGGTAAGTAAGTAAGTAAATTGGAGGTCATTTAATTAGTGAACGACTTGACCTACACTGGTATAGACAATAGACATGATGTTGATCAAAGTTAAGTATTAAGTTGTTTTACAGCAGCACTTTCCGCTCAAAGACTTCAAAGCGTCATACCTTTATAATAGAAGCATTTACTACAACATACTTTCCTTATATTACCCAAATTGAAGTAAAACAAGTGATAGGAAAGATTACAAAATATAAAAATAGAGATATAATACACTGAGTGACTATATATTTTGGAATGAAGAAAGCAAAAATTGGAGGACTTTGATCTATAATAATAAAATAATAATGAAGTTTATTTATAAACCGCCCACTCCCCTGGAAGACAGAGCTCAAGGCTATGGGATAGAGTATGAGAAGAAGATATATATTTTATGTATTTTTAATACCCACTTAATGTTTTAGGCTACATGGTGTAAAGGAATTCTCAACTATATATGTAATAATTATGTATTTTACATCATGTTGTTTGTAAATGAATTACATGTATTTACTTTGTTATTCTCATTGTGGCATTGTAACGCCTTGAGCTACTCAAGTAAAGGCAAAAATGCAAATAAATAAATAAATAAATGGCACAGAAGGAACTTACAGCAATGTTTTCACAGCTTTGTCCAAGTCACCAGCTTCTATAGTCACATCCTTGAGGAAGGCAATGATGGCCAAATCTTTGTGTCTGGTCTGAGGGGTGACAAATTGTCACAAAAATTGTGTGTGAGAAATTCTTTACAATATATATTACTAGTGGTAAACCCATTCTACGAATGGGACAGGGAGAAAGTCAATTTTGGAAAGAATTAGTTACAGGGTAGAGCCTTTAAAAGTGATTCAAAATATCGGAAACAGATTACATGTAGTTATCACTTGAAAAAAAGAAAAGAATTAGTTATCACCTGTAAAAAAGAATCTATTCTATGTGTTAGTAGCCTGTCTGGGGAGTAATTGATGTAAAGCACTTTGAGCTCTCCGGAGGAAAAACACTGTATAAATGCCATCTTTACTTTTTTGTTATCTATTATAATCTGTTTTTCCAAAATCAAAGGTGTGTGCCATGTCTTGTACTTGTGCCTCTTGATTTCTTGTCGAACAAAGGTCCAGTGTAAAATATTGTTGGGAAAAAGTTCATCACAATATAAATGCCATCTTTACTTTCTTATATTTTCTTAATTTCCTCACCTCCTGTAGATGGTAGTCATGGAAGAAAGGGGGCTCCAGCTTTTCCCCACTGGCCGGGCTCAGTCTGTCCTCCACTTCACCCTCCCAACGATTCTCAAGCTCTGCCATCATCTGCGGAGACAACAACAATTATACAGTGCCGTGGTTGTTGTTGTTGTGGTTGTTGTTGCGATCAGGCACAAGTTATGAGTTGTTCACTCTTCAAGTGGTCTAGTAGACTTACAGAGCCATTGTTGTTGTTGTTGTTGTTGCGATCAGGCACAAGTTATTGAGTTGTTCACTCTTCAAGTGTTCTAATAGACCTACAGAGCCATGGTTGTTGTTGTTGTTGCGATCAGGAACAAGTTATGAGTTGTTCACTCTTCAAGTGGTCTAGTAGACCTACGGAGCCATGTAAATGGTTTCTATAGGGTCAGTTTTTAGGGTTCTTTGGGTTGTTGTTATTGCAATCAGGCACAAGCTATGAGTTGTTCACTTTTCAAATGGTCTAGTAGACCTACAGAGCTATGGCAGCCTAGCTCTGCAACCTGAGACTGGAGGGCCTTCAAAATGGCCCCTTGTTCATGCAATTGTGCAATGCAGTCACAAGACCCTTCCGGACCAGATAACTGCTATTCACAAAGTTTTTAGGGTTCTTTGGGTACAACTCTTTTTTCGGAGACCAAGCTGGCCAATGCAGATAAGTCAGTTTGCCTTTGTAAGGCATGACTGCTGATAATAATAATAATATTAATGAAGTTTATCTATAAACCGCCCACTCCCCTGAAATACAGAGCTCAAGGCGGGGTACACTTTAAAAACATATTACACACAATGAACACAGAAATGTATTACAATGTACAACAACATTTTTAAATAGTTTACCACAATATCAATAAGAACAACATGTTGTTTTCTAGTGCAAGTACTTGCGTATTAAATACATTTTTCGATCAGATTTAAATTTAGATTCACAGACAACTTCCCTCAAAGACTTTGGTAAAGAATTCCAAACAGTTGGTCCAAAATGTGTAAAAGATCTTTCTGCACATTTTTTACTTCCTTTTTTAGGCACTCTAAGTAAGAGTTGATCTTCTGATCTGAGCGTACGCTCTGATCACTATTCTCACCTGCAGTTGCCTGACGAGGCCGTCAAACCTGCGGTAGGTCTCTTCCAAGATGACTGTTAGGGCTGCCAGCTCTTGACTTTGGGCCTCAACCATGGCCTTGAGGTCTCGCAGAGAGTCTGTCAGGCCAAGGTGTTTGGCCACCACGGAGACAATGCTTTCTTCCAGAGCCTCCAACTGTAGCAAAGCCCTGGGTGAGAGAAAAAAGGAAAAGGACGGTTGGAAATCAGGTGTTCATTTTTTAGTCATTGGCATATATGTGATCTGGTGGTCAAGGGATATGTCATATCAACGAGATCTGGGAATTTGATCTGGGCAAAAACAGAATGTTTTAAAAGATCTTATATTCCAGGAAGTTGTCCCAGCCTAAATACAAAAGAGTTTGTCCATTTATTGAGAACTTAAGTCTTCCAGCATCATGTCCAAACATTATTTAAATGATTTATACTGTACTGTCATGCATTATCATGTTTCGTTTATGTTGATCTAGTCCAACAAGTATGGCAGTATTATACTCCTTTACATTTCCTATGTTTATTGTATTGCTAAATTGATTGGATCAATAAAGTGTATCTTAACAAAACAACATAACCTCACTGCAGGCACTGTCCATGGCCTTATGAAGATAGAAATCACATTCTCTTTGTTTGCCCTGGACTCCAAAACCTACGAAAGAAACTTCTACCTGACCTACCTACCACCCAGAATATCTAGCACTGGCTGACAAGAGTAAGTAACTCATCGGCTTGGGACAAAACAACAACAATACTGGATACGCATTTGTAGAGCGCACAAATCCATCATCAAGCGCTGGGCCTGTATGCTCTAAGGCGCTTTTACACAAAACACAGTCACAAAACAGACGGAAAGACAAAAACAACACAACAATGAACTTGAGTTACGGCAGTCTAGCATATCAGCCATGCTTTGTGTAGCAAGGGATGGATGGGACAGGCCAACAAAACCTACCAGACTGATGGACGGTCTCTTAATGTGTTTTTTATTTATTTATTTGGATATGTTTGTTTATGGGTTGGGGTTTTTTTTCATAAAAAAATTAAGTTGAGTTACAGCAGTCTTGCATGTCAGCCATGCTTTGTGTAGCAAGGGATCACCCATCACACAATCAGGCACAAGTTATGAGCTATTCACTCTTCAAGTGGTCTAATAGACCCACAGAGCCATGGCAGTCTTGCTCTGCAGCCTGGGACCGGAGGGCCTTCAAATTGGCCCCTTGTTCATGCAATTGTGCAATGCAGTCACAAGAGCCCTCCGGACCAGTAGCAAGGAATAGATAGGACAGGCCAACAAAACCACCTACTTGACTGATGGGCGCATTCTGAAGGACTATCCTATCTTATCTTATCTTTGTGTAGTGTTTGGATTGTCTCTGCAGGCATCTTGTCGTATCTTATCTTATCTTATCTTTGTGTAGCAAGGGATAGATAGGACAGGCCAACAAAACCACCTACCTGACTGATGGATGGTCTCTTGGTGAGCTTGTTGTCTATTTATGGGGTTTTAGAAAAAATAAAAAATTGAGCTACAGCAGTCTTTGCTTGTCAGCCATGCTTTGTGTAGCAAGGGATAGATAGGACAGGCCAACAAAACCACCTACTTGACTGATGGGCGCATCCTGAAGGGCTGCCTCTTGATGAGCTTGTGTAGGGCTTGGATCCTCTCTGCGGGCATCTTGATGCGAGGCAGTCTGCCCACGGTGCAGAGCCCCCCTTGCTCCCTCTCCGCACCTTCCACAGCCTCCTCCATCTTTGGGGGGGCCATCTCTGGCGTCCACTCGCACCTGCACACACGGGGCCCAAACAAGCATGGGGCGTGAGTCATACAAAGATACACTAACAATAGCTGGTGACAGTAATTTTTATTTTGAAAGCCGGTGTTGATAGCGAGGTGGGTGTTTACACTTACACAGTTGCCCACGTGCGGTGGTCAACTTTGTGAATTCTTTCACACAAGTTCAAGCACCAGGGCTACAGAAAATGATGTGACATTCACCTGGTTCAGTCCTAAATCATGGCTGTAACCATAAATGTCCCAAACGCTGCATTAATATAGGCAGTACCAACTCAATGACTGCATTGCAACAACTATATATCAAAACACATCTTTTTAGTGTCCATTTCAGTTGAATATTTAGCCCAGTGTAACGCCTTTTATTCACTTTATATACCATATGTTTGCACACAAGCTTTTTAATCCATTGATATTTTGTATGCTACCTTAACCATTCCTTCATTTTAATGTTTGATCTTTTATTTGTTTCCTTAGATTAGATCTAGTAGCGTTAGCTAGTTTTAAATCCTAATGCATTTTATTTTAACCTCTTGTGTAACGCTTTGAACTATCCAGGGAAAGCGAATAACAGGGATGGGGACAAATTTTGAAAAAACCCCAGCAACATAAGCATGGTGCGACCATTGAAATAACTTCACCACTACAACACATAGTGGGAAGATGTGCAGGTACATATAAAATAAGTTAAGTTTGTACTGTACACATAATCTGTATTCTACATGTGTGTTGGGTATGGCGTTAACATAGGCCAGATCAGTGCGTCGCCATTTGTAAACAATGAATTAAAATCTGAATCATTCGCGTTTTTCAATAGTAATTAAATTATGTTTCGACCGCACATCTTACGTAGTTTCTGCGGCTCGCCCGTAGTTCCGTAGTTGGGTATAAAAATCCGTAGAAACTACAGGAAAACTACAGAGGTTGGCAACTCTGTCACACTTTGGCCCACAAAAAAAGATTTGCATATGCGGAAAAATCCGCCAAATCCCCATCCCTGGCATTACAAATGCTCTTATTATAATTATGAATTACCGTTGCAGCAGTTTGGACTTGAGCAGGTGCTGGCACTGCAGTTCCTCCGGTGTCTGTGGTGATCCATGGTACAGCAGGCCCAGCTGTGTGCACACCAGCACAGACAGGCCCAGGGCTAGGTCAGACAGGTAGGGCAGGCCTGGGCTCACTTCCTCCGCAGACTCCTGACAAATCGATAAACAAGAGAATCAGAAATTCTGTCTCAATTCAAGACCAATCTCAAAACGGAACTTTTCAAAAGAGCATTCGAGTGCTTAACTTTTTTCTATTTAGGACATGTATTATAATGTGTTGTATAGCCCACGCCCAGTTTGAGAGGAACAGTACTCAGTACTGTAGTTGTGTGTGTGTATCATTTCTGTCTGTGGATGTCGCAGCGCCTTAGAGCATGAAAACATGGATTTGCGGGCTATACAAATGACTTTCATCATCATCATCAACAATACAGACTTTCTTCTTCTTCTTCCGTTAAGTGACCAACAAGCTGATTATTCTGTCACTGTGGGGTGGGGTGTGTTTGGGGGTGAATTCGAATTCATCATCATCACCACCATCATCATTCATATCATCATACCTGAGCTCTAATGGTGCAGGCAAATCCCCACATGGCCTTGTCTGGGGTGTTGTGCTCTCTGCCGCTGCGCATCTCAAAGTTCAGGGTGACCGTGTCACCTTCCACCTGGGGCCAAGCAAATCATGCATGAAATAATAGTAATACCAAAACTGTCAATAGCGCTTCGCCTTATCTATAAAATATGTTATCGTCATACACACCACCAAGACCCCTCTCAGGATACATCAAAATAATCAATCCCTAAAACACAAACATATTTTGGAGAACAAAACTTCTCATATTTGGTTCCAAAAGTTTGGAATACATTACCCTAAACGCTAAAGGACACGGATCACTTCAGAAAACTTTCAGAAACACTTGAAAACCTCTTATTCACCAAGAAAAGTTTGTTATACTGCACTGTCCAAAAGAAGGAAAAAAATGATACCCCTGCTAAAGGTGTTTAAAGCAACGGGTTATATATATACATGCTGTGGTCAACTTTGTGAATTCTTTCACATAAGTTCAAGCACCAGGGCTACAGAAAATGATGTGACATACACCTGATTCAGTCCTAAATCAGGGCTGTAACCATAAACGCCCAAAACATTGCAATGCAGTCACAAGACCCCCTCCGGACCAGATAACTGCTACATGCAATGCAGTCATTGAGTTGGTACTGCTGTCTATTATCCTATACTAATGTAACGTTTGGGACATTTATGGTTACATCCATGATTTAGGACTGAACCAGGTGTGTGTCACATCATTCTCTGTAGCCCTGGTGCTTGAATTTCATTGTGTAAGTCAACCTGGAAAGATATGATACAATAAGAAGAAGAACAACACAACTACTGTAACAGAGTCGTCGTCTTACCTTGACCAGATCTTTGGGCCAGCCACTGCCCAAGACACTGCGGCTGCCGTAACCAAAGGAGTTCCCTCCATATTCCACCACTTTCTTGCCATTCACCCCCGCACCTGCGTACACCACCACCTGAGAAGGAAACAGAAACAAAGTAAAGATAGTAGCAAAGATGGCATTTATATAGCGCTTTTCCTCCGGAGAGCTCAAAGCGCTTTACATCTATTACTCCCTCGACAGGCTACAAACACATACAACGCATAACACATCACAAATGTTGAACACAAGTACAGGTAGCATGTGAGGCACAGGAACATGCCTATAGCCGGGTAGCCCCTTTACACCTGGGTGGGGTGAGGAAATGGTGGTAAAAAAAACATTTCCCAAGAGTTTACGAAACTCGCCCCCCAGTCAGGGCTTGAACCTAAGGTCGTTGGATCAAGAGTCCGGCACGCTAGTAGCGACTGAGCTAATCCGACAAGACTCAGAGATGTGAGTAAATGGGAGATGGCGCAAACGTGAAAATGACGGCAGGCATCCTTTACTTTGGGTCTCGCGGCATCCATTTGAATTTGATACGTTATGCAACTACCTATTTCCCCTGATTTGCACCCTGGAAAATCTGATTTCAGACTAAATCTAAACCATTTTTATATCACTGAAGAATGGTTACAGATATGAATGAAAAGAAAAGGGAACACAACAGGTAGCGAGACAAAATACAGACAAAACACAACCACATGGTTAGAAACGGTGGACAGTTTGATTTTAGAAAAGAATGAATCTGATAAGAAACAGGGCTATGTGAACAGATATGTTTTCAATTTCTTCTTGAATACATGTAAGCTTGTTTGGTACCTAAGTTACACAGGGAGGGAATTCCACACGACAAGGTGACAAGAATTAGAGCTCAGACGGATGAGCGCTACATAAGTGATCTTTATTATTATTATTATTATTATTATTATTATTATTATTATTATTATTATTAAGATTATCTCACCTTGTCGTAGTCGTACTGCGAGGAGCATCGCGTGTCAAAGCGCAGGTAGAGGCAGCGAGCCCCCGGTATGTGGACAGTCTCCTTGTACTTGTAGTTGTCCCTCACGGGGTGGATGGTCTCAACAGTCTTGCCCGAGGCCCAGGGGCTGGGGATCTTCAGGCCCGTCAGGAAACCTTCCTCCTCCTCTAGACTCATGTCACTCCTGGGATAAAAATGAAAATTAATAATAATAATAATAATGAGCATAATAATGAGAATAATAAAAATCCTTCCATCTACGCGAGACGATGGGGTAGCAAATGAGATGAGATCGAATGAGATCAGATCAGATCAGATCAAATGAGATGAGATAAGATAAAATGAGATAAGACAAAATGAGATAAGATAAAATGAGATAAGATAAAATGAGATGAGATAAGATACACTAAGATAAGATACACTTTATTGATCCAATCATAGAAATTTGGTATGAGCCGTTTATAACAAAACAATAAACATAGTACATGTAAAGGAGTATAATACTACCACACATGTTGGACTAGATCAACATTAAGGAAACATAATTCTTGACAGTACAATATAAATCATTTGAATAATGTTTGGACATGGTGCTGGAAGACTTAATTTCTCTATATTTGAACAAACACATTTGTTTTTAGACTGGGAGAATTTCCTGGAGGTTGCTGGAACAAAAGATCTTTCATGAGATGAGATAACAAAAAGTAACGTACTGGTCTGAGCTCAAGGCCTCCCCAATGAGGTCTGCTATCTCTTTGTCAGAGTTTGGGTCCAGGTCTGTGTCCGAAGCCATGGCGGAGGTGGCAGCCATCTCTTGAGTCTTCAGGACGAGGGCAGCCTTGGAGAGGAAGATAGTATGTGGGCTATAGACATTTATAATAGAAATAATAATAATCAGTGATGCCAACTGTAAAATAGTAATAACGCGAACCAGCACCTCAACAGAATAAACCCAGAGCACGGCCCAGCATGCCCCCTATGCAATTTCCCCTATGAAAATGTCAACACCATCTTTTTTACTGTCCTCACCTCTCGGACCTCTGTGGAATTCTACTTCCTACATCCCCCACTATAGAAAACACACTCTACACTAATCTCCCAGAACTGAAGAAAATTTGCAGTTTCCACTACATGACATTGGACAGAAGGGCGAATGCCCATATGTCGTTGGATCAAAGAAAAAAAAAGAAGAAGACAAATAATAATCAGTGATGCCAACTGTAACATAATAAGTTCCTCTTTCGTTCTGCCTTGTCAGGGCTCTCGGTGAGAAATGACGCCAACCCCTGCACTTGGCGCGCTCCAAGACATTTAGGCCGAAAATAAGAAAAAAAAAAGAAAAAAGTGCTGCGTACCTTGCTAGCCAGTAGGCTGAGAGTGACCAGGGAGGGAGTGAGGGCCTCTGCCCCATTCAGACACTGGAGGTTTTTGTGGATGAGTGCCGTGACCAGGCCAGGCATGAGGGAGCCCAGGATGGTGCTCTTGGCCAGTCTCTCCAGGCCAGCCAGCCAGCTCTCAATGTCTTCGGAGCTGGTGAAGGTGCTGAGGGGCCCCAGCATACAGCTGCACGTCTCCAGGTAGACCTCCAGCACCAGGCAGCCACCCTCGATGATCTTGGAGGACAGCTTGAGGACTGCCGACTGGATGGCCTGAGGAAATAGTAATAAAAAATAATAGCCGATTTACATAGCCCTTTTCCTTGATCATGCAATTGTGCAATGCAGTCTTCAAGTTGATACTGCCATCATTGTGATAGCACATTTTAACGTGCCGGATCCAACAACCTCTGATTCGTGCCCGGACTGGGACAAGTTCTGTAAACCCATGGGAAAGTATTTTTACCACCATTTCCTCACCCCACCCAGGTGTAAAAGGGGCACCCGGCTATAGGCATGCTTCTGCGCCTCACAGGCTGCCTGTACTTGTGTTCAATGTTTGTGATGTGTTATGCGTTAGTAGCCTGTCGGGGGAGTAATAGATGTAAAGCGCTTTGAGCTCTCTGGAGGAAAAGCGTTATATAAATGCCATCTTTTACAATTGTGACTCTGATCGTTTTCTTTCATTGATCCCTTCATTTGTTTTGTGATACTTTTTGTCCCTTCCCAGTGAAATTTGCCGTACAGTGTTATCGGCTTTACTTTACTCTGAAGAGAAGCACCAGTATCAATGTCTGTGTCAGTAATGATGTGTGATTCTATCTTTTCGAGCCCTTCAACATGTATACACAGTTCTAAGAGTGCCTTTAGTCATATGCCTGTCGGGGGAGTAATAGATGTAAAGTGCTTTGAGCTCTACTGGAGGAAAAGTGCTATATAAATGCCATCTCTACTTTACTTCACATTCAATACAAAAAGTGGCGTACCCCCAGAGACTCTTTCTGTTTCTGTTCTTCAGGGCCGTCCCCCCCAGTAGCGTGAAGGACAGCACAGCGAAGGTGGTAGGACTTGAGTGAGGACAGGTACAGGATGGACGGCGAGGACATCTGGAGCAGAGAAAAACATGATGGCTGTTACCAACTGAAACATTTGAGTGCTAAACTTTCTTGTTGCTATTTAGGACACGTATTATATATCTTATATTGTATAGCCCAGGCCCAGCTGTGTGCACACTAGCACAGACAGGTAGGGCAGGCCTGGACTCACTTCCTCTGCAGACTCCTGACAGATCCACAACAATACAGACTTTCTTCTTCTTCTTCCATAAAGTGATCATCACAATCAACAAGCTGATTATTCTGTTTGAGTGGAACAGTACTGTAGTTGTGTGTGTATTATTTCTGTTTGTAGATGTCGCAGCGCCTTAGAGCATGAAAGCATGGATTTGTGCGCTATACAAATGACTTTCATCCTCATCATCAATACTGAAATCAAATTTTACGTGATCCCCAAAGCTAGCCAATACTGAAAACAAACGCGGGCGGGAACCCACATGCGCACCGCCACCATGGTTGGCGCGCAGACAGCGCAGACAAAAATTGGTCCCCTCCAGTCCCAGGTTGCAGAGCTAAACTGTCTTGGCTCTGTTGGTCTGTTAGACTATTTGAAGAGTGAATAACTCATAACTTGTGCCTGATAACAACAACAATATTATATGTATAGAATTTTCTGGTCCATCAGAGATCGCATTGACATTGAACCATTAAACATGCATTATATATGTACTGGCCAGGCAAAACCGCCTACTTGGAGCTTGGAGCAGTTCTGAGATATAAAAGCAATAGTAGTTGATTTTGTTAGTAGCAGGTTTCCATTGGTCTTTAAAGATTAATTAAAACAAACTTGAAAAGAAAATTCAGAAATTTAAAAACTGCCTTGATTAGCTTTTCATGACGTTTCAGAAACAACAAAGAACTGAATAAAAAATCAATTTTCCTCCAAGTACACCTTTTTCCCCTGACCACTACACATATTCATTCATTATGTTCCATAATGCACGTAAAGAACTGCATCAAACATTGAAATGAGTACAGCATGTACGACACAACAATTCTTATTGATAACCCTGTGTTTCTGTTTACTTTTGATGATTCACAAGTTTTTCTTCACATTAAAGAACGATGGCAGGAGAGATGGGCCAAAGCTGAAACAGGGAGGGCACTGTATAAATATCAGATGACACCCAACCTTGAGGACCCAGCTGATACTAGACGTGACCAGGCACTAATCTACAGAGCCAGAACTGGACACCTCTCCACTAACAAGCACATCAACGAAACAGAACCAACATGGGAACCACACTGCGGACACTGCAACCGTCATGAGGAAACCATTGGACATCTCCTGCTACACTGCCCTAAACCACACGAAAAAGATACCAGCTCCTTCCAAACAACCTAAACATCAAGAATACATTGTACACAAAAGCCCAGCAAATAAGGAAAACCTGCAACTTCATCCGAGAGGCACTAAATGGCTGTCAAGGGCAACCAGCTCACAGCAAAAGGGACTCGATAACAACAACAATACTAGTTTTTCTTCACCACAACTTACCGGCAGCTTGGACAGCATCTTCTGGAAGTCTTCCTTGCCACAGCCCTGAGCCTGCCTCAGCAGTGCACAGGACTCCTTCACTGCCAGCTTGAGAATGAAGCCCACCAAGTCGTCTGCCAGTCTGTGGAGAGATCAAGAGTCAATAATAATCTATACCTATAAAACCCACTTTCTGTCTGTGTGTGTGTGTGTGCGTCGTGTCTCACGTAATCTTCAAAACTGCCGGACCGACAGTGTTTATTGAAAAACACGGTTATTGTTTCAAAGTCCAGCCATTACCGAGTTCAAGTCTACCATGTTCAAAAATTGTGCTAGCGCTTTACTTTTCTATTGTTGGATTGTCTACCAAACAACACACATCACCAAGTGACGTGTTATGTGTTGCTGATGTGCAGGCGAGCACGA
>JAUELK010095996.1:0-12219 GCA_031471215.1 Gastropteron pacificum
GACGTCACGCAGTAGGCAACCCGGCGGAAAATCGGGCATCACCTCTCGATACCGGCGAGACCACGGCAGTAGGAAACCCGGTGGAAAATAGACACGGCAAAGTATTCTCCGCCGGGCGGAAGATAGACAAATTTGGTTATTTTCCGCCCGGCGGAAAATACTCACTCCCTTGTTTTAAATTGAAAATTGTTCCTTTACCTATCCATATCATCAATCATATCATCATATATCAATAATAATATTATTAGATCTAGATGTCTATATTGTAAGTTAAGTCCTTCATTTTTGTCTTCAACTTCAAGATAAGAGAAGTAGTTTTGTTCATATATTTGGTTCTGTTTATATGAAAAATCAAGTTAATCATTATAATCATTAAAATATCTGATAGGCCTGGTATTTTTATTCACTACCATTATCAATCATCAATCTTTACTTTAAAAGTGCTTTTGTGTGAATGCCTGTTAGTGTGTCTACTGTTAGTGTGCTCTCCTGTTTTTAGATGGATCCGTTTAAATACTGTAAATACTAAATGCTTCATTTATATCTTAAAAAGTAAATATTATATTATAATAATGTTAATTTGTTGTGTCAAATGTACCCAAAATAAATGAAATCTTCTTCTTCTTCTCTTCTTCCAGTAAGTTGGATCACTCAGACTTGAGTAGTACTCCAATTAGTATGTGTCCATATGTTACTTTAATGGATTGATTAACAATGTTAGTATCTCTGTCTATCTTATCTTAATTTGACTTTGTGTCCAGGATGAGTTGACCAAGAACCGGCCCGATGGAAGGTCTCACGACCAGCTCAGACCACTCTGTAAGTCTTAGTAGTATAGTAGTCGTACTATAGTGGTAGTAGTAGTAGTAGTAGAAGTAGTAGTAGAAGTAGTAGTAGTAGTAGTAGTATATGTTATAGTAGTAGTAGTATAGTACTTTGGCCTTTCTGTGTCCCCTCTTGTTTTTGTCCACTTTACTGATTAAGTCTAACTATGTTTGGCATAGTTCAAACTTTAGGTCACTTTTAAACATTATATGGTCACAGTCTTTGTCTATTAGTCTTTTAAACTCATTTAGGTCCTTTGCATACATATTTAGCTGCTTTGCTTAATTTATTCCAATTGAATATTGCTCTATTTGCAAACAACGTTTGACTATTTTTTGTATTATACACAGTAGACATACATTACTTTATAAATAATGATAATCTTTTTCTTCCAATTATGACTGCAGCCTCAAGCTAAGCTTGAAAAACAGCACCTCGGCACCCGTGTCATTGGTACATAAAACGGGTTAAAAATAAATGTAGAAAAAAATCATAACTTCGTTAAACTTGTTCAAGGGAGATGATTTTGGTATTACATTTTAAACAGTTCAAAAATCTCTATCCAATGGCATCATACAAAATTGTAATAAGAATAATTTCAATTTCGGTTTGGACGGCCTACTCATATGAGGACTTTTGCAATTGCGCATATATACTCTTCTCTTCTTCTTCCAGGAAGTTTTTGATCACTCAGACTTGAGTAGTACTCCAACTCGTTTAATAATAAAAAGGAATTCCGATTACACAGATTGAGGAAAGCCGAACCATCAGGGGCGGGAATTACCTTTCTTAGGATGTTATAGAGGCTGATACTACTACTGACACCTTTGTGTTAAGGGTCTCCTCTCCCATCTTAAAGCAGCATACTTTACTTACTGACCCTTTAAATCAGGTGCAGACAAAAATGGGACAGATTTGGTCGAAATTCAAATTGTGCGAAAATCTTCGCAGTAATGATTTTCAGATAGCAGAACACACCTACTTTAAAAAATTTGTATGACGACAGAAGAAAGTTTGAGAGCCGAAAATGCGATGGATTTGCTTTTTCCTGGAGCTCTGTGGCTTGTGGCGATCGTGACATTTCTTTGGATGTTATTATATAGAGGCTGATACTACCGACACCTTTGTGTTAAGGGCCTCCTGCCCCATCTACAAGCAACATAACACTAGTTTGTCCTAGTGGTATTAGAAGCAGCACCAGATTTTCTATGAAAAATTAATTCAATTATTGTTATTAAATGACCTACTACATTAGATCCGCTGTGTTTTGGAAAGAATTGTTTCTTGTTTGAATAATAATTAATAAGATGGTTTTACGCGGACCACCGATCCAGTAAAAAAGTTCATTAAAATTTTTCTTGGGCAGTTGGCATCACTGTACATTAAATCTGTGCAAACGAATGTTTGTAAAATTACAACAAATGAAACTATGCAGTACAGTACACCTTTCAATATTTCTTCTATGCATTGACAAATGACCCGTTCATATATGTGTGTGTGCTTAGGCCTAATCTTTGGCTATGAGTGTGTGAGTGTAAATTCTACTGCCAGTACAACAAGTGAGAACGTGATATTTACTAAAGATGGCATTTCTATAGCACTTTTCCTCCGGAGAACTCAAAGCGCTTTACATCTATTACTTACACCCCCAACAGGCTACTAATGCATACAACACATAACACATCACAAATGTTGAACACAAATACAGACAGCTTGTGAGGCTAGTATAACCTGCACCAGTATTATGAGTATGTAAGGCGCAGCAGCCTTGCTGATGGGAAAAAGGTGCGTCTTATTATAGTTATAGTCAGGAAATTATGGTAACTTATCATCAAAGATCTCCTTGTTCCATACACCCCATCTAGAGCACTAAGATCTAGGAAGAGTAGTCAAATGACCGTTCTAAGAACACAGCTAAAAAGATATTATGGTGAAAGGGCATTCACCTTCAAGGGTCCTTCAGTTTGGAACAAACTTCCGAATGAGATGAAGTCATCTCCAAGTCTAGTGACCTTCAAACGAAGGCTTAAGACGCACCTTTTTAATGTGTACTTTGGCTAAATATCTCCTGCCTTTTGATATGTAAATGTAGGTGATGGTGAATGAGAGGCGATTGTGTGTGACTGAGGCGTGCACATTCTTAATATACAATGTAAAGCGCTTTGGGCTCACTTTGTGGGGAGAAAGCGCTATATAAAGGACGTTATTATTATTATTATTATTATCACATTGCATCTCTCTATTCCAGTTCTGCGAGCTGGAGTGATCAGCCAGGCTCGGGGCTCTGCCTACATTGAGATGAGCCAGACCAAGGCCATCTGCGCAGTGTGAGTAAGATCTGCACTAGAATAGCCTGTGTCTGTTTATGTGTGTTCAGGGATTGGATTTTTTTTTAAATTTTCGCATTTATATGCGGATGTTTTTCGTATAGAACAAGCATGTCTATTTAATGTGTGTTAATAATAATAAAGATCATTTATATAGTGCTCATCCCTCAGTCGGCTCTGAGCGCTTTCCTCATTCACACAACATCAATCAATGCAGAACACAATAAAAGTACAGTAGACAATTCATACAGAATAGACAAGTCACTAAAACATGTACATGTACGTATCTGGCAGTTATACTTGAATAATATCAAGACTATAAAATAAGGCAACATCAACATACATATATAAGAGCTTAAAACATACCTTTTTAAGGAATAGCTGTTTTAGTCATTGTTGTCAATTTGTTATTTTAACTCTTTATGATTGATCATTCGTATGGTAGAGCACCTAGAGCTTTTTGGATAGGCGCTATAGAAATAAACTTCATTATTATTATTATAAATACGCAAATCAATTAAGAAACTCCACAGTAACGTCTCTCTCTCCCTTCCAGCTACGGGCCGCGAGAGGTTCAGAGAAGAGAAGACTTCAGCCTCAAGGGTCAGCTGACCTGCGAGTTCAAGATGGCCACCTTCTCAGGCCGGCACCGCAAACAGCACCAGCCCGACAACCGGGAAAGAGACTTGTCCGTGCAAGTCTTAGAGGCACTGGAGCCTGCCGTCTGTTTGGTGAGTTTTCTTCATTATCATTGCTATCATCACCATCATCATTGCTATCATCACCTTCATCATTGCTATCATCATCATAAGAAGAAGACAGAGAGAGACTTGTCTGTTCAGGTCTTAGAGGCACTGGAGCCTGCAGTCTGTTTGGTGAGTTAGTCCTCTTTCTCTTCCTCCTCTCCTCCTCATCACCATTGCCATCATCATCACAAGCACCATCAGCCCGACAACAATACATATCTTATCTTATTCTATCTCATCTTTTATTATGTTATCTCATCTTATCTTATTACCTCATCTTTTATTATGTTATCTCATCTTATCTCATTACCTCATCTTACCCCTGTGTCCCCAGCACAAGTACCCCAAGGCACAGATCAACATTTACGTCACCATCCTACAAGAGGACGGTTCTGGTAAGTGTCACTTTCAGCTCGTCATCATTTGTGTGCTGGTTTATTTAACACCAAAGTAAACCTGTGTCTTGAAAAAAAATATTTTTAATAGTTTTCTCAAAGTGGAAAAAGTCTTGGAATTTGAAAAATTCCCCCCTTCAGACACTACGATCCTATGTTTGACAGACATGCGGACCGAATAATGTCTCAATTAATGAATTTCTATGCATTGTTATAACTCGTCCGGCTTGTTGAGGGAGGTCTTGAAAGATTCTTGAAAATGCCTTCCGAGAAAGTGTATGAGTATGCACCATTTTACCACCAAAGTAAACCTGTGTTCTATTATGTTCCAATTCCAACACTTTTTTAGATCATATAAGAGGTGGGGCCTACGTTTTAACATCCGTCTCCAATAGGATGGGGGTGGACGGCCATGAAAACTGCCCCATGCGTCCCCATGTTCAGAATGCCTTCAAACTGCTCTTTATTAAGCCATTTTTTTTTCACATATTTCAATTTTAGTTATTTTTAAATGAAATGTAAAAAAAAAAAGTCAACCTGGAAAAACAGTAACTGAGAAAAATGACATCGATTGAGAGACTATTTTTTTAAAAATGAGTAAGAGTGTTAAAGAGTTATAGATGGATTTTTTCTTTCTCTCTCTCCTAACAGCTCTGAGTGCCGCCATTCTGTGTGCTTCCCTTAGCATTTATTTATATTGCGCTTTCCCCCTTTGTTTTTTTCTCTTTATCTCCCAGCCCAATAACAGTAGATAGCATTTATTTATATATTGCGCTTTTCCCCACTATAAATATATATATTTGTTTGTTCTCTCTCTCCTGACAGCTCTGAGTGCCGCCATCTTGTGTGCTTCCCTGGCCCTGGCCTCTGCAGGCATTGAGATGTACGACTTGGTCATTGCATCCACTGTGGTCAGTTGTTGTTGTTGTTGTAGTAGTTGGTGGTGGTAGAAGATTGAAGACTGAACTCTTCGGGGCGCTTTTGATCTCTAGGCCCTGAATACAGAGACAGGCCATGTTGTGTTGTTCATGTTTTTCGTCTGTTTTGTGACTGTGCTTTGTCTAAAAGCGCCTTAGTAGAGCATACAGGCCCAGCGCCTGATGATGGATTTGTGCGCTCTACAAATGCATATCCAGTAGTGGTGGTGTTGCAGTTGTTCTTGTTGTTGGTGTTTTCATTAATTGTGTATTCGTTTCATGCCATTCAAAATTAAACCCTATTTTGTTCGTCATCCAGGGCATGTTCCAGTCCTCTCACACTGTCATAGACCCCATGTCGTGATAAATACACTTTTTATTATTATGACTATTTTTATTATTATTAGTAGTAGTATTATTAGTATTAGTATTATTATTAAAATATTATGTAAATGCCATCTTTACTTTTTTTGTCATCCAGGGTATGTTCCAGTCCTCTCACACAGTCACAGACCCCACGTCGGCCGAAGAAAAAGCTATCTTGTGCAGAGCTGTGAGTTATTGTTACAATTAGACTTTTGTTCACAACAATAATTGCAGTCAGTGTGTTATCTTCTGTAGTATTCTTTTTGTAAACAGTGCTTCCAATCTTCCGCATTTTCAAGAATTTCCGCACTGGCCAAAAAATGTCCGCACTTACAGAAAAAAAAATTTGATAAAGAAGTTAGACAAACGGGAATGAAAAAAAGTGCGAAAACCATCGTGGTTGAAGGGTATTTAATACTGCTTCCCGAACTCCTGATATTAATAATAAGGCAGAACGTGCATTCAAGAGGTCTGTTATGAATGCGATACCGGTCCAGGACTCTCAGGCTTCCGCGGATTTCCACGTTTCTTGTGAATCCGCGGTTGTCAAACCGCTGATTGCCTCAGCGGGCCGATGGGTTAACGTTTAAAAAATGATCAGGCTAAATTACTATTGAAAAACACGAATGTTATTAGACATGAAAAACTGTAAAAGAACTAAGTTTCAGATTTAATTAATTGTTTACAAATAACGACGTGTTGTCTACGCAAACAAACAACGCTTGGACGGGGATTTTTGTTAGCTAGGTAGGGCCTAGATTTAGTCCTTATTATTTTTGGACTCGAAACACCATCTCTATCGCGCAAATGCGTCCATTCTCCTCGCGTCTGGATTTCCAAGAGAGAATGAGTATGTTAGTTTCGTTTTTACCGATAGATCTAGAGTAGTTACCGGGCGGAACCAAAACACAATAGTTTGTTGTCCCTCTACACTCTATTCTGCATCCACGAATGCGATGTCACTAGGCTACTACTACTACTGTTGCTCGTAGATCTAGTTATCGTGTGTTTTCTTTTTTACTTTCATTAAACATGGTTCTAATTGTCTGTTATTTTAGATAGAACTAGATTAGATCTAGATCTACATCTCCGATTTTGATGAAGTCATGAGTGGGAGGTATCTAGATTCTTCTAGAAATCTATGCATAACACACTGTACTGTGGATCTACTGAATTCTCGGTCCAGATCTAGATCTAGGTACAAGAATGCCAATAGGCGTACTCAGTTTCATTTTTATTCCACATTCACAGATATATTCACGGCCAGAACTCTTTTCACTTCAGGAGTCTTGATACTTGATATATTTATGATGACTGAAGAAAGTGAAATTCTGTCTCTTATCATAGATTGATTCTAAGATTCTAATTCCAAATAGATTCTAGATCTGGACAAATTCAAGAATGTAGATATATTAATATTATATTATAGGTTTACACTACATTCAGTGACTGACTTGAAAGGAAATCCAATCCAATCTAATAATAGAGCTAGAGATTTAATTAATTGTAGTTATTAGTTGCTATGATTATTACATTGGATTCACAAGAAAAAATAAAGGGGGGGGGGGTACGTTTATTTGATCCCCATTTTCCACCTGTTGTCCAAGCTATCATGTTTGTGTATGACATCCTCAGGCCAGTGACAGTGCCGGTGTCATGACAGTTGCCTTGATGCCGTCCCTCCACCAGGTCTCTGCCATATCCAGTGACGGGGAGCTGCCGTTTGACACCATTAACAAGGTGAATTGTTGAAACCTCACCTCATCTATACCTATAAAACTCACTTTCTGTGTCTGTGTGTGTGTGTGTCTCAATTAATCTTCTAAACTACTGGACCGACAGTGTTTATTTTTTTGCTTTGTCGAATGGAATTCACCAGGGATGTTTTTAGCTTATTCAATGTACATGATTTCATTTGGTTAATCCTCCTTACTCTATAGATCTAGTGATGCATACAAACTCTAAAGACTCAAAGAAATGACACTGAAACGACTGAACTGTTGAAATAGTGAAACTGCAGACAACCATTACTTTTCCACTCTTTCTATTATTCTATCAGGGCCTACCTGGTACCAGTACAAAGATTGTACCCATCATGATGGCTTATTATGTTGAGATGTTTAAAATCTAGATAGATCCTGGCCTTTGCAGGTTGCGAATTCCCAGCTGAATTTGTTGGGTTAAATTGAAAGTTTGAACTGATAAATGACAAATCTTCTTCGAAAGTAAACGAAAGTTGTTTTGAGTTAAAGATCTAAGCATTATACAATAGACACTTTTCCCATGTTGGGGCTATGTTCACAGTGGCGTTCAGATAAAATTAAATTTGTGGAAAATGAACATTTCGTTTGGTCCTTGTTTTTTTCTTCTTATATAAGCCCACTAGTTAAAGTCTGGTTTCGAATTGGACTCGATGTGGTGAACATATTTTTATATCTGAATTTATTTGTGATTTACAGTCATCTTTAGTTCATGTACATTGTACTCTATATGCATATTAATGTAATGAAGCTTGTTTGCTTTCAAGAAAAGACGCTAATGTAAAATAAATGAATAGATAAATACATAATTAAATGAATACATGAATTAGAAAAAAATGTTTAAAAAAAAAACAAAAAAAAACTGAATACATAGATAAATAAATAAAGAAAAAACATGAATTAAAAAAAAAAAAGAATAGATAAACAAATACATTTTAAATAAATAAATTAATAATTAAATTGTGTGTTTTCCACAGACGGTGCGTGTGTGCATGGACAACTGCCAGAAGTTATACCCCGTGGTACAGCAGAGTTTGTCCAAACAGCTCCAGGACAAGAAAGCAGACAAGACTAGATGAGAACGGCCCTTTGTCTACCTGACACATTTACAACATTTGTTTTCATTAAACCATGACCACTGCTACAAGTGTTGGCTGGTTGGTTTCTTGTCTGTGTGACTGTATGTTTAGAGAGAAAGAGAGAGAAATAGTAGAGTGTGTGTGTGAGAGAGAGAGAGAGAGAGAGACAAAGATATATATATATATAGAGAGAGACAAAGAGTGTGTGTGTGTGTGTGAGAGAGAGAGAGAGAGACAAAGAGTGTGTGTGTGTGAGAGAGAGAGAGGGAGAAAGAGAGAGATAGTAGAGTGTGTGTGTGTGTGTGAGAGAGAGAGAGACAAAGATAGAGAGAGAGAGAGAGAGAGACAAAGAGTGTGTGTGTGAGAGAGAGAGAGAGAGAGAGAGACAAAGAGTGTCTGTATTAATAATATCAACTATTTTATAGCGAAAATAGAAAAAAAAATGCGCACTTAGGTGGGCGTCTCCTGAAAAACGCGCACTTAGGGGCGGCGTCTCCTGGTGCAAATAGACACTCCGTAATTAATATTCAAATAAGCAGCATGCAATATAAGCCCAGAAATCACACACACAAAACGAAAATTCTGAAAGCTCCATTTCGTGTGTTTCCAGGATTCACACATTACTCAGGAAGAAATGTCAGGCGTGTCAATCCTGAAACTGAAAGACCTATTGTCCATTGCATTTATTTTTTGGATGACTTCCGGGGGGTCTGAGAAGGTAGGCCTACTTTCTTAAGGGGGAACTCTGGTGCAGTCTGAGCCCAGTATAGCGATTTTTCTGAATTTTGTTTTAAATGTCAAGTCAAAGTAACCCTTTTTTTCGAAAGAGAAAATCATATGAGACCTTAACAAGACACACTGTAACGGCATAGTCGGGCCGCAAAGATGGTACGGGCCTTCATTAGAGAACTATTCGTCTGGGATTTTCGAGCTTTTTTCTCAAAACTTGATTTTCAGGGTTTTTCCAGAAGTTGGTGCACGATTTTTTATTTATTTATAATTTGGCAAGTAGAGCATCCATTTCTACAAATAGCCAACTAGACAGGTTGTTTTATTGTTTAGTTAAAAAAATTTTTTAACCATTTTTATTTTGGTGTGAGATAGTGTTTTTAGCGAAAAAAAACAGTTAACACATTTTGGAAGTTCACAATCAAACACAAAAACATACAAAATCATCGTTTTTAGTAGTTGAGTACTTACAACTAATGGTATAGGACTTGTATGAAGTGAAAAGAAAGGAAAAGAATAAGAATTAACGTGTTGGTCGTGTACCAACTTTTTGACCTATTTTTTGGTAAAAATCCAAGATGTCCGCCGTTGCCATGGAGAACGGAAGTTTTTCAGACTGCCAATCTCATTGTATGGTCCCAGGGTAAGATTCCATGGTAAATTTATGTTGAAAAACTCAAAATTAAAGATTCTTGTCTGAAATCTGTAGTTCCCCCTTAATGAATGAAGCCATAAACCCTACATCCACATGTGGCTTGTAGGGGATCATGGCCTGGAGGTCTGCAATCTTCTCACGAGAGATGGTGTCCAGGGGCCTTCAAAGAAGGAACATAAAAGAATGGAACCACCTCTCTCGGAGTGCTAACCGGTTGTCCTCTAGTTCAAATTCAAATTTCTTTCAGGATAGACACGCACGCCATTTCCTCAGTGTGAATCCTGGAAAGACACGGAGTTGAGCTTGTCTGACGATGAATTGCATTGCGATGCATGCCATGCCATTCGGATATATTGCATGGTATCCCGATGCATTGCATGATGTTCCGATGCATTTCATGATTCCCTAATGCATCCCATGGTATTCCGATGCATTCCATTATTCCATGGTATTCCGACGTATTACATGCCACTGTCACACAAAAGTGTAGGTCTGGTGTGAACAAATCTCTTGAACAAAAGTGCCACAACAAAAGAAACTCGAGGACGATGATTAACCACACTATGAGCCGGTGGCAAGCATCTTAACATGCTAGCCGATTGGGGCCGTACGGATACCTTTTCATATGACAGAATGAACATTTCACAGAGAGCTTGTGCCTAGAGTCTGAACCATCGAGACCACGGTACTTTTCGCTGGAGCCAACTTGAAAAGGCTGTGCTCAGTCAAATTGATACACACCTCCTCCAAAATTCTCTCACAGAAACTTACCAGTCGTCTTATAAAGCCAAGCACAGCACTGAAACCGCTCTTTTGAAGGTTCAGACGGACCTTCTGATGGCAAGTCTTCGATGTTAATTCTCCTAGAACTTTCGGCCGCTTTCGACACAATTGACCATGACATCCTTGTAAAACGTCTAAACCTCTCTTTCAGTGTTAAAGACACAGCTCTGGAATGGTTCAGGTCATCATACAATATTTCTGGTAGACAGCAATCTGTAGCAGTTGGCGCATATCATTCTTCTCCTTTAGAGCTTCCTTTCGGGGTCCCCCAGGGCTCAGTCCTCGGGCCGATCTTGTTTTCTCTAAATTTACAGTCTTTATGTAACATTCTCATTAAAGAAAGTTTTAGGTACCACATGCACGCCGATGACACGCACCTGTATAAAACCATTGGTTTAAATAATGTCTCTTCAAGCTTTGAAACTCTCAATAAATGTCTTACAAAAGTGTCAGAATGGATGGCCAGTAACAAACTTAAGCTAAACGAAAGCAAAACAGAATTGATGATTGTCGGCTCGAAACAAAAAGTTGAAGCTTTAAACATACAACGTAACATCTATTGAGCTTCTGGGTGAGGAAATAGAGTCAGCCAAACACATCTCTTATTTAAGAAAAGTGTGCTATTTAGATCTGAGACGAATCTCTAAAATAAGGCCATATATTACATCTGAGGCTGCTAACAAACTCGCTTGTTCTTTTATTCTCTCAAGATTAGATTATTGTAACTCTGTTTTGGCAGGACTTCCAGAGAAACAGCTACGCAGGTTACAGCAAATACAAAACAATGCATCAAGGCTATTGAAGAAAGTGTCAAAAAGAAATCATATAACTCCAATTTTTAAAGAACTCCATTGGCTGCCAATAGGATCAAGAATCCATGATAAAGTAGCATCACTAGCATTTCAGTGCCAGAATGTTCCAGATTTCCCGGCCTATTTGAAAGACCTAACAACTCAATATTATGTTCATGTAAGATCGCTCCGCTCCGCTAACAATAATCTTCTTTACAAGGCAAAATAGTCTCAAAACGTTCAGAGATCGGACATTCACTTCACAGGCCGCGGAGATCTGGAACAAATTACCAAATGATATGTACACATCTGATTCTGTGATACACTTTAAAAGATCTCTTAAGACCTATTTATACAATGATTTTCAATATTGATGTAGATCTGCATCTCATTTTTATTACCAACTTATTTATTCAGTGATACAGCAAAACAATTTACTACGTTTCTAAACAAGTGAAGTTCATCCCCTTTATACCTCTCACACATTTTTGATGTGCTAATCCTCTACCCCTTCTGCCCTCATCATCGACTCCATTATCGCATCGCGGGTGGTGTAAAACTATAACTTAAAACAACAACAAAAGCCAAAAATACAAAACAAAACAACTTCACAATACGTCATGTACATAAGTATGCTGCTGCTGTTGTTGTTGTTGTGATTAGGCACAAGTTATGAGTTATTCACTCTTCAAGTGGTCAAAAAGACCTACAGGGTCATGGTAGTCTAGCTCTGCAACCTGGGACTGGAGGGCCTTCAAATTGGCCCCGCGTTCATGCAATTGTGTAATGCAGTCACAAGACCCCTCCGGACCAGATAACTGCTATGTGCAATGCAGTCATTGAGTT
>JAUELK010096106.1:1571-12214 GCA_031471215.1 Gastropteron pacificum
TTGACTCTGTACTCTATTTGACTCTGTACTCTATTTGACTCTGTACTCTATTTGACTCTGTACTCTATTTGACTCTGTACTCTATTTGACTCTGGCATGATGATGTTTGCCTTGAGCTTCAGTTCAAAGCTTGATACACTTCTGTTTTATTTCAGTAGCTGTCATTTTTATAGGTAAAAATTGGAAAGGCATTTTAAAATCAAAAGTTTGATAAGATTTTAAGAGCCCACAATATAATGGAATCTACATCCAAATCTAAATTGCTGTACAGTGCTTCACAATAATAATAAGAAGAAGAACAAAGTGCTACACAAGAGGGGGAAGTGCATTAGGATTTAAAACTAGCTAACGCAACTAGATCTAATCTAAGTAAACAAATAAAAGATTGAACATGAAAATGAATGAATGGTTTAAGGTACCCGAACACGGGTAAACATACTAGTTAATATGCATGAGAAAATCACTATGTGTGTTTTCTACCTCAGGTCAGCTCTGCTCAGCCTGGCCAATGCAGAGATCTGCACTGCTGTGAGACTGCGCTACATGAAGGGAATGGGTCATGACGGAGAAGCTAGACTGCACAAACTGCTGGCAGGTAAGCTTGTGAAAGGACAATTGTAAGGGGAAGGATAGCTGTAAGGGGGTGAGAGGGAGGGGGGGGGGGCATCTTGTCGTCTTCTCTTTCACCAACATCACTACACTCTTGGCACTCCCATAGTGTAGGGGACAGAATTTTTGTTATCATGTAAATGTTTGTATGTATGGACATTTGCTGGGATATTCTCTTACCTTCGAAAGGCTAAACACACCACACACAAAACCTAACAAACCAACAAACAAGAAAAGCAGACTGCTTTTGAATGAAAGTACTACATGTACATCTAGTAAGGATGGTTACTAGTAGGAAAGGCCATCAATTTGAAAAGAAAGACTTGTGAAAAAGGAGTGAAGGTGAATTTTGTGTTTTGCTGCACCATCTAGTTTCAGATTCATAACATTGTACCTTGTTTCATAGGTTTCTTCTGGAAGGAGGCTGACCCAAACAAAAATGGCACATGGGAGAGTAACAACACTCGCTCTTTCTCAGAACTGCCCTACCATTTGGTGAGTATTTTCAGTGATGTATAAACAACCTTTTTCAACTTTGCATAAAGTGTTGCAACACTTAAGTCTCTATGAGAAATATTGAATTCAATCAAAACGCGTTTCATTTTTAGGAGTGTTGTCTTTTTAGTTAAAAAAGAAAATGTTTACAAGTCAAAATATAACATATCATAAATGTGAACTTTTCAAAGGTTATAAGCTTAAGAGTTGTAACATGAAATGTGACGAGACTGAAGGAAGGAGAGTGAACTCATCGAAGGACTTTAGAGGATGAAATAACAAATAGCCTGACTGCGATTCTTCCTTCTTTTTCTTATTCATTACCTTGACAGTGATTCTGCGAATGGTATTGTTCTTTTGTGTGTATTCAAATAGCCTATCACTGTTTTTCTGTAATTTTGTCTTTTTCTTCTTCTATATTGTCTTAACAATGGTGCTGTTTTTGTATGATCTCCAGGCGTGTGGCAGTAACTTCACAGAGCTGGGCTGGGTTATATGCAGCCATCAGTTTATCCAGACCAAGTGTGCCTTGGGCATTGGGGCCAAACTCCTAGACGACTTCACGCCTAAAGGTGAGCTCATCTCAATGGCTTCTTCTTTATAATGTACTGGTCACCACAATAGAACACAGGATTGCACTTTGATTGTATAAGGTCTTTTATTCAACATTAGCCATGACTGGCTCAGGTACACTGCACGGACAACGGAAGAGGGACAATACAAAGGCTACAACTTCATGTGCACATTAAGGGGACACTACTGTGATAAATGAACGGACAATTACGATACAATGATTATCTATTCAGTACATTCTTCTTAACCATTCTTGATGACATTGACGTCAAGACGGCAAAGCTGATTCTCTGAATGAATGTGATGACTGCTTTAAGGATTCTAGTGGTCCACAGTTTTGCAGTTAGGTTGGAAGAAGGGTGTGGGAACACGTCTTTACTCTTGACTCTGTTGGCTGAGGGATTGGTACTCTTGTAGGATGTGTTCTTGGTGGGTCAACTCGTTTGATTCCCTAGCAGGAGAATCTGTCTTCAATGGAACGAGAATCAAAATGAGAACACTTGGACATGAGCCAACAGTATACTGGATTTACCAGAAGTTCTTGAAAAGATGAAACCATTGAGTTTTGTTACCCTAATCTTTTAGTAAATGGTAACGATGTATGAGTAAATCTCGTCTCAAGATTGATGTCTTTTATATAAAATGTGTTTTTCTTGCTTCTCTTCCACAGTGTCTGGTAGCAGGATGCTGGAGAAGGATGAAGCCAGGTTCCTGTCCCAGTCGACTGTGCAGCAGTACAAGTCGTTTGTCACCAGGAACATCAATGTGCTTGTCAAGTATGTCCTAGATCTTGCTTATAACTAGTGAGCGGAATTGGAATGTGCTGGAAGACTACTGATTTTCATAAAAGTTCATAAAATGATCCCAAAAAGTAAAACACATTTTTTTACAATATGAAATTAAAGAGGAGTTAACGGACATGTGTGTCATTAATGATTGCGGTATATAATCATAATTATTATACTAATAAGAGAGAGCATTTATAATGCACCTTCCATAGATATCTCCATGTGAGACAGTTTCAAACAAATCAAGAGAGCAATAAAGCGATTGTTGACAACAAAATGTTCCCGCAGTTACCCCAGCTTAGAGTGGCAGCAGGCCATGAATGAGCCGGCAGACTCCATGCCTTACCAGGATGTCATGAGTTCAGCCAATGAACGTCCGCCACACATGGTGTGGGAGAACAGGCCCGGAGCTGAGTCTCAGTGTTACCAGACTCTTTCAAACTTCAAAGCTGTGAGTTTTACTACTAATTGTGTTTCATTCTTCTTGATTCTCTGTAGAAAAAAGGACTTCAAAAGATAACTTTTTGACCAAATTGTTTTTGAGAGAGAATAACAGATTCTTTAACATTTTTTTTTTTTTCAGTTCAGTTCAGTTACCTTGCATTTGAGTAGGGAAATGTGTTACATGAAGGCTATATAAATATGATTGCGGAATCAACAAGGCATTTAATGGAATGCAAATTATTTGAAATACTAAAATGCAGTTAGAATGATATGTTTGATTCTTCTTCTTCTTCTTCTTCTTGAATATGAACAGAAAATATTGGACAGTATCAATTATTGATTTTGTAAAGCAACCCTAGTATGTGATTTCCTCAGCCTACAATGTGCGTAGCAGTCTCTCCAAACAGTTCTCTCTTTGCCACTGGATCTCAGGACCTTCTTGTCAGAATCTATGACATGGCCACTGGAAAGGTAAAGCCTTTTATATTGATATGTTCTTTACCTTCTTGACTTTGATAGAAATTTCAAATGTAGTCTTTTATTGAAATTTGTCTTGCTTCCTTAGCTGATATGTAAGGGCACAATCCTTCAAGCACAGTTTGTATTTCAAGCTATCCTGTTGAACATGGTTTCAGTTTTACGTTTGTTTTGATGGTTTGCCCTTTAATTTATTTGTAAAATGTTTGTAACTCCTGTTAATTGAGCGCCTTATTTATCTTACCTCCAGGAATTGAAATACTTCAGTGGACACAGTGACTCAGTGACTGACGTGTGTTTTGTGGGCACGTCCTTGCTGTGTAGTGCCTCGGCTGACACCACTCTTTGTGTCTGGGATGTGGACAATGGACACAGGTAATAATAATTAATAATCAATAATTATAATGGACTTGTCAGACTTCTCTAAGCTTGAAATGAATACGTTTTGGGTTACAAAAGCTTAATATGAATGAATGAATGAATGAATTCTTTATTGTGTATTGGAGGCCATATATCTAGATAACAAATGTTCAACACAAAATAAAGCTTGAATAAAAGCTTTTAGAAGGAAGAAATCTCTCATGGTATAGTTTCATGTGTCTATGGTTGTATCGAATGACATGTCCATTGGAGATCTCAGCTTGACATTTCATCCTTTGGGAATTCAGGGATTAATTTTATCTGCTGCCTGACAAACTATTGGTTGAAAAAGATGCTCCAAGTTTTAAGCAGTCCTTATTGTACTGATTCTCCAATGGTGTAAACACATGTCTGATACTTTTTATATTGATCCTGATGATTATGGCTTTGAATTCATTAAGTAGAAATGTTGAATATAGTATTCACTTTGATATCATCGTCCCTCCTAGATGATAGTGTTCACTGTGTCATATTTTGTCTCTGCAGGGTGCACACATTGAAACGCCATGGCCGCAGAGTGAACTCGTGTGCCTCCGACAAGTCTGGCAAGTTCATTGCGTCTGGAGGCTGGGACTGTCTGCTGTGTGTGTGGGCCACCAAGGATGGGGCCAAGCAGTGGGAGATGGACATAGAAAGGTCAGTGAATTAACATGCACTGTTGCACTCTATTGTATTGTAGTGTATACACTATTTGCCTTTCGTGTTATGAGCTCCGTTTTTTGCTGAAACCAACACACCTTAAACCTACTGTTTGGCGCTTCGAGCCCATTGAAATGGGGATTCAGTGCATAACAAATAATCTCCATTGTTATTATTATCAATATCATTATTTTAAGCACATAGTCTGCTTTTGTGTTGTATTTGGAGCAGTAGATCAATTTGAATCATGCGATAGGTGTTGAGTTTCTTGTTGCAGTTGAGACCTATCTGTTTGAAGCAAAAAGCACCTGTCATTGCACGGTACCATTCTTCTTCTGCTTCTTCGATGCCATTATTCAACATTTTAGGAAGTTGTTGGGTGATGGAAACCTGTAACAAGTGGAATCACAGCTTTGAGACTTGTCCACTTATGAGATCCTGACTTGTAAAAATACTGTGATAATGAACTTTTATTTATCGAAACAACACCTTGCTACGCTAACTCGTGAGTCAGTATTAAGGTACCAGGCTTTTAAATCTATTTGTCCTATGTGCTCACTTTTCTTACTTTTCTATGCTTCACGTTTATGTTCATTCCCATCACAGCCCTGTGAACTGTGTAGACTTCCACCCATCCCTGGAGCAAATTGTAGTCGGGACCTGGGACTCTGTCATACGGATCTACAACTACTTCCACAAAACCAGGATTGCAGTGAGTGGAACATTTTAGTCGCTATTTACACTTCAACAACTAGTTATTATGAATTTAAAGCCTCAAACACTTTGGAAGACTAAATACTAAAAAAAACAACTCCATATTATGATATATAAACAAAACAGCTGTGAAGATAAAGATCAGTTGATATTACACATTTCAAGAAATAGAAACATTATAAAACATGGTTTCTAGGGTAGTTTGTCAGTGTTTACTTCAACTTGACAGATTTAACAAGTATTAATGTTTTTCTTGTTTCAAGAATGTCTTTCACATAAACACAAAATGGCTTGCCCTGTATCGATCACATGACCCAAAATTCAAAGCCCACATGACACATTCTCTTTGACCTCACCAGATATTGCGTGGTCACAGTACCTCTGTCCGAGACATTGCTTACTCCATCGATGGCCGTCACTTGGCCTCGGCAGCCATGGATGGGGACGTCAAGCTCTGGTCAGCCGAGAAAGGCACTCAGGTTTGTGACCTGTCAGATGGGATTGTCTGATTCAATGATTTATTGTAAAATAAGATAAGATAAGATAAGATAACTTTATTCACAACCAAACGGTGAAAGCTAAGTCTGATGGAGCAGTCTGGCTGATGTAGGGACGAAAGATCTTCTATACCGTTCGGTTTTGCATCGTTGCAACATTCTGCAACTTTTGGTTTATCTTGTATATTCCTAATGTAGTGGGTGGTTTTTGTATAGCAAGATTTGTTTAGAATTGATTTTGTTTAGCTTGTGAAATTAAGATTGAAGTTCCTTGACTAATGCTAAGATATTTTTGAGTTTCGTGAGTTGTGCACTTATGCCCAGGCCTAGGTAAACCTACATTACACTTTTGAAATCCACGTTTTTGTCAGTTTGAGGGAGATAGTCATCAAAGAACAAGAAAAACAAACATGAAAAATTAGTACTTCTTTCTTTCCTACTTCACAAGTTGTAGATAATTCAGTATTGAACATTCATGATAACTAGATAATTCAGTATTGAACATTCATAACTGTAAATAATTCAGTATTGAACATTCATGATAACTGTAGATAATTCAGTATTGAACATTCATGAGAAATAGATAATTCAGTATTGAACATTCATGATAACTGTCGATAATTCCGTATTTAACATTCATGATAACTTTGTCATCTTCCTCTACTTTCTATGTGTCCAGGTTGGCAATGTGCAGGGTCACAGTGGGCCTGTGAACAAACTCATCTTTTCTCCATCAGGCAGAGAACTCATCACAGCTGGAGAGGACCATCAAGTTCAGGTCTGAAACTATCACTATGCTTGTGGGATAGTAAAATAGACATAACTCAACCAGTGTCTTCACGATCTACGTCATACTGACATACTTTCATGTTCTTCTTGTCAAATCCTGGTGTCACCCTTTCAACAATAAAATTGTCAGCTTCCAATATGATTGCATCAAAATGCTTTTGTATTCATGTCAGCTGCACTGTAAACTACAATTCTGTAATTTTGTGGCTGTAGAGTGCTTTGTGCTTGCCGAAGAGTGGGGTATTAATAATATTAATAATGAAGTTTATTTATAAACCGCCCACTCCCCTGGAATACAGATCTCAAGGCGAGGTACACTTTTAAAAAATTATCTATTATTGGGTCAGAAAGTTTCAGTGTTGATGCTTACTCATCAGAAAGTATTTCATAAAGAACAATCTTCTTCTTTTTCCCCATTCCCTTGAAATATCAGCTAGACAAATACCCTAATATATATGGTTGGCATTTTGTAGCTTATATTAAGGACATCTAATCACTGTGAAGAATAATGACCATGTTGAATGTGCACACTGCCACAGGTGTGGTCAGGTGACTTGGGTATCCCGATGCACCAGCTGCCATGTGACACCAATGGTGCAGCCACGGCTGTGTGCATTTCTCCCAACGGCCTGACTTGTGTTGTTGGCTACCACTTGGGACAACTGCGCATCTACGACGTCAACACAGGTATGGCCTCCTACCAGTAACCTTGTATTTGCTCTGTGTATTTTCTCTTCAATGATTCGTCTAATTCACAGAATACACTACATTTTAAGTAACTCAGTACACTGTAAGCCAGAAGTTCCACAAAATGAACATGAATGTTTCTTTGTGAACATTTGTTCACACTAATGCTTAGAACTTTGAATAATCCTAAAACTGCAAATATTTTGTTGTTATGGGTCTTCTTCTCTTTCATTATTTATACAAACATTATTTGATAGTGCTACTTTTCTTAAAGGACTTAATTTGTTCTTTTGTTACAGAGGTATGTATTGTTTGTTTTTTTGTTTTTTTTGGCATACTATTTTCTCATAACATATGTATGTTATATGTTTTGTTATCTTTACAGGAACAAAATGAGGAAAAAAACAACTCAACAACTATTGTTCTTTTAACAGGTGTGCGTCTCTCAGAGACCAGTCTGAGTGCCAGTGCGGTGAGGGCTGTGACATTCTCAAAGGATGGTTCATACATTCTGGCAGGCACTGATGAGGGACCAGTTCAGGTATACGCTTTGTGTTCACTCTTATGTAATATCTTTCGCTCCCTGACTTTGCTCCCTCTTACTCCCACTCTGTCTCCTCTTCTCTCAGCTTACTTAGTCAAGTTGAGATCCAAATCTTGATATACGAGGAATTTTATGAAATGGGTGTCAAAGAACACTATGGCTACTAATTCTTGTTGCATTAGTCCATTTGTTTATATTCAAATGATCTTAAAGGCTGTTTTTTTTAAATATAGTTTTGAGGTTCTACATTACAATATGCAACCATTTGTTCCACAAGAAATTAAGAGGCATAAGCCTAATAAGTCGCATGGCAATTTTGACATGTTTTAAGAAATGACGATAATGCTTACAAAAATAAAATCGATAAATAGCTGACACTTTGAAACCTCCTATGACAGGTGTTGGAGGGCAGCAAGGCCACTCGTATTTGTTCACTGGTTGGACACAGCCAGCCTGTACTCTGTGTGGCGACAAGCAAGAAGTATGTGGCCACAGCAGGAGAGGACTACACTTGCTGTATCTATGAGGATCTCAAGTCACTCAAGAGTGCTCGGAAGTGAGTAATACATTGAATCGTTTTATTTTTCTGTCTGGATATAGATATGTCATTCATTTTCAGATAAATTGACAGATATCTTATGAATCACCTTGTCGTAGGGATAAGATAGTTGTCTTGAATATTCCTTCAAGATGAACTGTGTAATACATATACCAAATGGTAATAAACGATGAGAAAGTTCTTTTTTTTTCTTCTTTTTTTAAAAACATTTAAAAGGACAGGATTCAAAGGCTCGCGTTGGGATTAGACTGTATAAATTCATAATGATTTGTATTGTTTTCAGGTCAATGCCAGCTCGGGTCCTCACAGGCCATATTGCCCCAGTCACTGCTTGCACCTTCAGTCAGGATGAGACCAAGATTGCCACGGCTAGTAGAGACTCTGTGAGTAATACAGTCAAGTTCATACTTTGTTTTGTTGTAGCAGTAGCTACAAAAGGTAAAACTCTATTGAGATGCCACTGAGCGTATCTTCAATACATACACATGAGGAGAGGTTGTGAACAATGGATATGAAATTAAAGTATGGCATCCAAAATCAAAAAGACCTGCAGAAAGCATCCTATATAGTGAAAGAAAGTATTAGATAAAACAGAAATGGACAAGTCACAGCAGTGTGTCTTGTTACTATTTTATGTCCCATAAAACTCAGGCATTCAGAGGGACCTTACAGTCAGATAACAAAGTAATAAAAGCTTGGAATGGTAATCAATACACACAAGTATTGGCATTGTTGATTTGGGGGGGGGGGGGGGGGGTGGGGGAGTGGTGTTGGTTTCTTCATCTTCAAGAGTGTGGAGGCCTCCAAGGGTGGATGAGAGATTATCCTTCCCCTGGGTGGTGCCAGAGAGTCAGTCCAATGGGTGGTTACCAGTGTAGGCTGTCACAATCCCCGCTAGTAAAAACTAACATGCACTTGAACCGCATCAAACCCTGCGCATCCACCCAACTGCAGGCACTGTGACTACCCATAGGAAACAACCTCTCACCTCCCCTTGGAATGCCGTGCGCTCTCAGTAGCAAGGCTGACCTACCTCCCACTGAAGACTGGCATTGGCCGACAAGAGTGAATAACTCCACGGCAGGGAATAGGAACAACAACAACAACAATACACACCTGTATTCTCTTTTACTGCCATAATAACACTGATGAGTCAAGTGACTTTTTCTGAGTCTTTCATAGCAGAATAAATCTTGCAGTGCACTAGAATAGTGATAGAATATTTCCTTATGAATTAATGTGACTATTTTCACAGAGTGTTCGAATCTACGCTCTCAATGATGTGTTTTTGGAGTCTGAGCCTACTCCATGCACCGTGCTCGATGGCTGCCACGCCGACTGGATCAACTCCTGTCAATGGTCAAATACTGGAAACTTCATGGTAAGATGTCACTGTGAACAGCCATGTTTACATCTGTTCATTGTTTTTCAATACTCTCTATTCCTTTTTTTCCCCTTTAAAAAAAAAAAAAGTTTTATGGAGACTTTACAATATCATTTTTGTTGGAACTTGTTATATTATAATAACAAGCGTCTGCTTTATGCAATATCTCAAACTGAAAAGGACCTGATATTTTGCCAGATGAAATATTTAATAACATTCATTTTATGTTTGAAAAATTACTCTTATTCTTGTGTCCTTTTCTGTCACTTGAAATGTTGGTTAATATCTTTATTGATAATTATTTTCAATGATTTTGGATCAATTCCTGTGAAGCAAGAGCTCAGTCTTTTTACATGTGAAGAATGAAACACAGAATGTGACAAAGCGATGACTTACTGAGTGAGGACTGAATGGTCACTAAAATGTGAATGAACCTTTCAGGTGACCGGCTCCAATGACTTCAACCTCAAACTGTGGGACCTGAAGAGTGGCAAGGAGAAACTGACCATGAGTGGACACTCTTCAGCTGTCAACTCAGTGGCTTACAAGGTAATTACAGTGCTGCCAGTCTTCCGGATACATTTCAGCCTTTGGTAAAAATTTCAGGAAATTAATCTTCGAGGATTGGGAACTCTGTACTGAGCAAATGCATTAAATGTCAGTTACACATTCTATGTGACAACAAGTGTGATTTTGTCATGTTTCTTTTCACTTCACACTGATTCTTCTAACTCTTTCTGTCATTGAGTGATTTTCTCTTTCATTTCACATTCACTGTAGTGAATTTTGTTCTACTTCTATCTTTATATTTGTTAAAGATAAATATTCATTCTCAGTTTACCTACTCTGCACAAAATGAAAGTAAGTCATTGTCCACTTTAGCAACAATTTGCCACAGCATCTCGGCAACAGTTTTCAATTGAAACTCCTTAGTAAACATGTCTATTTATGTTCATATATGTGTTTCTTTTTTTTTCTTCTTTTCTTTTCTTTTGTTGGGGAGGGGGGGGGGGGGGGGGGGGGT
>JAUELK010096217.1:0-12214 GCA_031471215.1 Gastropteron pacificum
TCTGTGTGTGTGTGTGAGAGAGAAACAGACAGACAGACAGACAAACAGACAGACAGACAGACAGACAGACAGACAGAGACATAGAGAGACGAGACATTTTGAAAGAATAACACAGAAGGGGTGAAGAAAGGAAGACGGGTAGAAGCGCAGAAAGAAAGTTGGCAATGAGAACAAACTACAGAGGCATGCAGCATGTTGCTGAGGGATAATCTTGACATAGAGTAGATACAACTTATCTTTGTGAGGTTGTTCAGATTCCCCTTGGTGCCACGGGTCACATGTCACAGATGTCTGGAGAAAGTGCTCGATTAGATCTAGTCTCTTCTCATCTACAACGAAAATCGTGGACACGAATGTTGACAATTGAACATATTTTCTGTTCATTGTATCTTTATGCCAGGTAGGAACTGTTTTACTTCATCCATGAAGCTCTTGTCTTATGGAATAAATGGCTTTGAGCATATAGGAAACAAACCTGTTATAGGCTACGAGTTGAAAAGTATGATCTGTATTCATATTGCTGATGATGATCTCTGCCGCCTAGTGTCCGGCTCAAGCACATGGACACTTGGTACAGCCCTGAACGGACACGTAAGCCGCTCCACTAACACAAACCATGTGGCGGGACCTTGTGGTACAATCGGGAGATCCCATGACAGGCTGAGGCCTGAAAAGCAAACAGCCAATGAGGATAACAAGAGAGACGTGCGCCAATTAGGGACATGTTGTTTTAACCTCAATGACAGCGTCCTCATCAGTTGATGAACAGACCAACAGCCAGCCCGTTACTTGGCTAACGTGTGAAACCTCCCCTTCCATGGGATGCCTCAGCTTACTGCTTGGCCCTTATTTAATTTAACAAAGGGAATTTGATTTCAGTTGTTACTCCACCTCCCCTCTAAAACAGTAACAGTTTATCCAAAATGGGTCAATGGCTATCAAAGCTTAGTCAAAAAGACGAATGTTGGCTTTTTCAAACAAGGTGGTTCAGATCTCCAGTCTGGTCCAGTATATGTCCACTTCAGAAACCAAAGGTCGTCAATTCCCCTAGACCCTGAACACAATCAAAACAAAGTCACTGAAATGCCAATGCCAATGAGACATTCAGATTGCTAGATTGTACTACAAAGCATTTACTAAGCTTTACACCTTTAAAACAAATCTTGAATGCCCTTAACTTCTGGTATTGCCTAAGCAATGATTGTGTTCTATACTAGTGCGTACAAGCACAATTCTATTTCATCAAAACAAAGAGCTATTTATACTCTGCGTATTTGTTCATATGAAGCGATTAATGTGTCTCCAAAAATTGTAAATCATCAAATGTATATATACGTAATAAAGAACCACCTCTTGTCTCATATCACTTGGACGGACTTTTTCATCGTAATCTATTGAACGACTTAATACGTTATTCCTTGTAGATCGTCAATAATCATACGATTTAAACTTTGCTGTGATAGAAGTAAGACAGGCATGTGGGATTTGCAAATATGCTCGAGCAGAGGCAAGGGAACAGTAACTATTTACTCGGAGTATGGAAACGGTCTGTCCTTGAAAGAACCAGTGTATAATGAGAACGTGAGGTTAGTTATTGGATTAGTGTAAATCAAACGCATTACTAAGCAGTGTGTCTACGTATCATAATGGGTCGCTACATCCTGGTGTGAACTGGCAACTCTGCACATGGCCTTAACGAGCTCAAATGACATCGATGACAGATCATGTGTTTGTGCATTGATATACAGCTTCCCACTTGTAGCATTTCATAATTAATTGTCGCTATGTTGACACACAGGAAGGTGCATTGAGAACATTCCACTAGCTCCCTCTCAAGGCCAGGGTGACATAATTGGTAAGCGGACGAGATCTTGACCGATCTATAAGATGTTAGAGTACCAGGTGGTACCAGGAAGTGCCCATCAACACTTTACATTATGTAAGCTTACAAAGAAACACGTGTCAAGATCCATCATTATGTCTTCATCTGAGTATCAGAATGACTTATGTGTTAATTTCGTGAAGAACATTCAAAGCTCTTATTTGTCTACCGTCTTGATTGTGTAATGTCATTTGTGATGGATGACTGATGGGTGCCATTGACACATTCTTTGATCACTGTTTGTGAGGAACTGTAGAATGATAGCCAACGCTTTTCTTTATTCCAATAATAAACAAAACTTCGTCACTTTTTCAACGACAATGACACTTAATTTAGTGGTTAAGCAACTGCATTTCAAAATGATCCATGGTTTTAATCGTAACCTTGATGGTTGTGTTTGTAATACATGTACCATAATGACAGAACAGATTTGGGGTGATGCACTTGATGAAGCATGCTATGGACACACCGGCCTGGCCCCACCAAGATCACGTTAACCTTCCATTTGGTACGACATCCGTGTCACAACAAGTTCTCACGGTGTATAACACAGGCAGTCTTTGGGCAGCTTGAGCAAGTTTCAACACAATGCATGCCTGTTGTTGTGCCATCATGTTTTACATATGTGTCTCCTCTTGTCCTGTTTGGGATTTTTTGAACGTAAAGCGGAACTCATGAAAACAATTTTCGAAATTGTATAATTTTAGCACATAATATGGACAAACCTGTTCTGGTACTTGTAGATGTTGTGAATATTCAAAGTCTGTTTTACACAAGGCATCGTGTCTATCATCACGTTTTGATGAACATTTAAGACATCCTTTCAGTGGCGTCCTCCTCCCTCTCTTCAAATAGTGTAGTAAGACCATTACAATTATCAGCCATTTCTATCAGTGTCAAAACTGTAAATCTCGCAACTATCATAATGTGTGGGTCTCTTCTTTTTTTTAAACTAATGCTCTCAAAGTGTGTGCGGGTTACTATAAGCAATTAAGGAAGCAAGTCATTCTGGAAATACTCATGCTTTATTTCACTTTTCATCTTTGTATTGATTCATTCAACAATGTGTCCTTACAACAAAACAAGTGCACATGACATGAGATCACCCATTCAGAAGACTCGTTCACTTGCTGTAATTTATTTTCAAATACACTTTTTCCAAAAAGTCCCTTTGTCCAGTCATCAACTACACCCAGCCCATTACACTGATTTCGAAGAAAAAGACTCATCGGTTTTACAGGATGTGTGTGTAATAGACTTGATATTATCAAGTGAGCAGCCGTACATAAAAGAAACACGCAAAATAATGTGTGTATGTATGCATGTATGTCTATTGAAATATCAATACAAAAATACATTTGTAGGCAAACCAATAGGAATATATTGTCCATGTGTAAAGTTAGTTCGGTTTTTTTCTCTCTTGAACTCGGAACTTGAGAATCTTCAGTAATCTATCCACTGTAGATTATAATAACACAACTGCGGTACATTATCTTCTTTCAATCAAGGATATAGCAATAGATAAAATAGTATAGCAATAATGTACACAAATCCATACAAACACCCAATGACAAATGTCCAACCCTGACAATTCCTTACATGGAGAGTAAAGAATCACATACCACACAGAAATATGTTTGTTAAAAGAATATCAGCGGTCAAAGATTAATAAAGTTGAAAACATGAAGCACTGTACCAAAACAACGTACAAGTAAAGTGGACGGAGTGAAATGGCCAACATTACAATAACAGGTATGTAATCTGTTTTGTCACTGACGGAGCTGTAATCACAAATACATTACAATCTTACACCATACAAACAATAGGATAAACACATTTTCCCTTGCAAGTGAAACACACAGCATTTTGTGTAATACACTCTTCATTAATCATTCATTATTTAAACTCGAAAATCAAGTCTGATGTTGACTTCAAACGAATGCCGAAAGATGAAGAATATAATATACTATGCTTGACATAAAAGATGAAGTGTACATAATTTTATTTTTACTGAATTTTACCAAATGTTGTTTCTTGTGATTGTCTAAATGGCATTGTTAAAAAGAATTCTTACTAAGAGTTGTGACCACTATATCACGTACTCACACTTGATAACGATTTGATGTCAAAATCAATGCCATTGAACAAAACGGTGACCATCGCATTTCAGTTTGATTTGTCGTATTTGTAAAGATTGACCGAGAAGCGTGACATAAAAAGAACAACATTTGTACCTAACCAATGGAACAGTAACATAAATTAGCAAAGAATGAATCTTAACGATGTTGTGGATTTCTTAATAGCATTACAATGAAATAATCACACTATATCCCAGTCAACTTTAAGTATGAAAGTGCACCGATACGACATGTTAAATGATAAGGAGTTTATATATTAAACACCAAAGCACAGCTCATAGTTGCCACGTAGATTTAAATCTGTATGACTATCTCTACATGTCAATGGGGCATCAACCACGAACAGCTTCAGCTGGAGCAGGCATGGTGAGGGCATCCCTCCAGTCTCCCTGGATCCGGAAGCGGTTTCCTTGGTCTCTCTGTCCCAGGACATCAGTGGCTTCCCCAGGCCTCAGGCTCCTCTCTTTGGGAGCCGTGTGCCCGATGTGGGAGGCCCGGTACGTCGTGTTGCTGTCGAAGGGCACGGAGCTCGGCACGTACTGGTTGTCTGGCTTCACCAGCTGGAGGGAACACAGGACAGACAACAGGTCATTTCAACAGGTTTAGGTAGAACATTACTAACACATTGATACACACACTTCTAATACATGTAATGTTAATCCAACGCATGATTTGGCTGATCTCCTCTTTTGTGTACAACTTTGGCATGGCACAAAATGGACAAGAATACGTCTGCATTGGAGTTTAATCCCCCGAAAGGTGTCTACTCTGTTTATGAAAATACCCAAACTCAAAAGCACAACACTCTAATAAATGTATCCGAGTTGATCATGAGAAAGGTGACACTCGCACTAAATACGACATTTACAGAAATCGTTGAGCATCAATTATGAAGGAAAATATACCTTTCTTTGGGCCATGCTTTTCGGGACAAACTCGTTTCCATAGCTCGTGGTGCCTTCAAACTTTCCACCGTGTGTCAGGAAGTCTGTATGTTTGTGGATGGTAGGTCTCTCAGCACGAACCTCTTTGAAAGCCTCCCTGAGGAAAGGAAAAACACACTGAGACAATCTTTAAACAGATGCTACAAAATTTATATGACATAGGCATACACCTAGTTCAATTCTAAATCATGTCAAAGTCTGTAACCATAACAAATATATCAATGTTGTATCAAGATAGGCAGTATCAACAACAAAAGACGGCATTGCAGGCTGCAGTTATCTGGTCGAAACGGGTCTTATGACTGCACTGCAAAGTTGCCTTCCAGTTCCAGGTTACAGAGAGCTAGACTGACGTGGCTTTGTCTACTCGACCACTTGAAGAGGTCAGAACTACCTAGTGCTTGATCGAAACAATGACAACGATATCGAACAGTTGCATCATAGACATCAGTTAAAGTATTTTGATTTAGTTTTGGTCTTAGATTGTGATCGTCAATGTAGGCCTCAATAGCTCTATAGAGTAGAAAACAAATTCTACGCACAATTTTGGGTTTGGTCGAAATCATTCACAGGTGTTGTTTCAGAGACTTCGAATTGTACTGATATACAAAATAAACACATGGTGTAATCAAGCACGACCTCATTTCAAAAACCAAACAAACAAACGACAAACTCACCTGTTTATTGTGGTCAGGTCCATCTGACCCTGAGGTCGAATGTACTCTTCAGGCACGTGTCGATGCCTCTGTGTGGCTGGCCAAGGTTTGTAGGTAGCCGCTGCAGTCGTGCTGCTCTCGAAAGGGAGGTCCGCCTTGGAGTACGCCTGGTTGGGTTTGAAGCTGCCCCTCGGGGGCTGGGTAGGCCCGAGATAGCTGTCATGAGCTGTAGTGCTAGCCTCAAATGGTGCTGCTGGAGCTTTGTGTTCTTCCCTGGGCCTGAGAACCCGTGGCTGCACCTCATGCTGTGTGAATCGCTCGCTGTATACTGTATTACCATCAAACGGAGCATCAGTTCTCGTGTAGTTGTCTAGTGGTTTATAACTATTGGCTCTTGGAGAATGTCCATGCTCTTTGTATGAGCTTCGGTTCGTGGTTGTGTTGTCCATCGGTGCTGATGACGGGTGGTAGTCATTTGGCCTTTTGGCTCGTTCCATCTTGACGGGAGGGTGTTCCTGGAAGTGACTGGTCATGGTTGTGTCTTTCGCCATTTCTCCATTTCTTCTCAAAATATGCGACGACTCTGGTCTGTCGTAACGTTGCCTTTGAATCTGGTGTTCGCGGTAGTTTACGGTATTGGTTGTGCTTAGGTCCATTGGGCCCTCGGGTCTTTGATAGCTCTCTACCCTGTGGACATATTTATCAGGGAGCTTATGCTCTGTAAAGGTATCCTTGTTTGTTGTACCTGTCGAGAAAGGTATATCGGATTTGACCACGTTTGCGGTCGGCTTGAAGCTCTCCCTCGGTGCCTGGTATGGACCTTTGTAGGAATCTCTGATCGTCGTGCTGTCTTCTAAACGAGCCGTGGGGCCTTTGTAGACTTCCTTCTGCTTTTGCTCCCGGGGACTAATCTTGTGTTGGACAAACGTGTCCTTGTTGACGGTTCTATCATTAAAGGGGACCTCAGAGCCAGTTGGCACATAGCCAGGTCGATAATTTTCTCTCTTTTCTCCTTTCTTTGCGAAGAAATCGGACTGGAAAGTGGTGACAGTGTCCATGGGCTGTGCAGGAGGCATGTAAGAGTTATCTGGCTTCATGTTCTGTCTCCTTGCAAAGGGACGCTCCATGAAATCGCCTTGGTAGTTTGTGGTCTTGCTCATTTCGCCTTTGCCTGCTAAGAGGTGTGACGAGGTAGGTCTCTCGTACCTCTGCCTCTGCAAGTTGTGTTCCTTGTAGTGGGTGCCCATGGTGGTGTTCATGTCCATGGGGCCTTGTGGCTTGTAGTACTTCTCCGGCTCATGCCTGCAGGGGGACAAAGTTATACCATGACAGTGAGTTACTGGTGGCCTATGGTTCTAGGAGCAGGGTACTTTAGTATGGAACACGGTTTTGATGCCACTGCCGTTTACTATGTAGCTGTAATAGTAGTTGGGTATTTAAATTCCTAATGCTTCTAGATTACGTTTTTATGCTTCTCATGTACCGGAAGCTGGACCCGTGCTCTGATTATAGCAAACAAAGTGTGCTGAATGAAACATCTATAATGTATCCAGAATACCGCCAATTAAATTATTTGCTCCTTATGAGAAAATCTCTACTTCCACTAAGCGATGTAGAAGCATTTCTATTATTATTGAAATCCAAAACATATCCAGAGTGCAGTCAAAGGTTTGAAAAAGATCTCGACTGATTGTACTGATCGTGATTACATAATATTCTTCAACGAATGGAGTGAACGATCGTAGCGTAATGCTCAGCAAAGTTTTCTCCCTTTCTTGAATTCTTTTCACCTTTTTTTCCAACATTCTTTAGCTTTGCTTTGAGAGCGTTTTATAATGGGATTTAATAGCGAACAATTTGACAAACTCACTTGTAACGTATGGGCAGCTCATGTTGTTTGTAGTTGACCGACATCGTGGTTGCACTGTCGAGTGGGTCTGCTGAAGACACTGGGGAAAACACAATGCAAAATGTTCAATCACTTAAGAAACCTAGGGGTATGATATCATGTTTGTTCTTTAATTAGGTCAGGCCTCATTATATGATGTAATACAAATCAAGTTTCTAGTTCTATGCATCTTTAATGTAAAATAGTATGGTATTTTTCAGTTTGTAGTAATATGGTTCTGATTATTTGTCATGCGACCATGAGTGGCATAATGGTGTAGGGTACAATAATAAATGCAAAAAAATCCCAACATTCGTGAAGAAAAACACTATCGATGTCTGGTGAAGACAAAGTTGACGGACTCCAGAGACTCTGTTACCTGGAGCATCAACTGGCTTCATGCTTGGTTGTTTAGCGGCGTACTGTCCCTTGAAGTCTTTGGAGGCAGTAGTGGTGGCTTCAAATGGCTGTGCGGGCTTCTGCCAAGTATCTCTGGCTCTCTTGGTCCGAGGCTGGACTTGGTGCTCCTTGAACGTCTCTTGGTAGTCACTGTTAGCTTGGAAGGGAACGTTGGACTGGAATGGTCTGCAAGTGAGATGGTGAAACAACACACTTACTCTTACAATAATCATGTTTTTCTAAAGACAGAGGTTATGTAATACGTTCCCTAATTAGAGGCTCAATTTATAATCACATTATCCTTGTGTACATTAGAGCAGAAAATATTCTTCAACTGTTGTTAAATTTAAATGTGCACTTATTCTTCCTGCGTTCCACCAGAAAGAGAATCCCAAACCCAAATGTAATGCCAAAAAAAAAAATGCCATGACCTATAGTTGTCATGCCAACACAAGATACACATCTTTTCTTTCTCCATTTTATCTTCCATTACCAATACACGTGTGCTCACTTCATATCGGGCTTTCCGTTAACTCTGGGAGACAGCTGGTGTTCCGGGTAGGCTACACTGGAGGTCGTGGTCCCTTGGAAGGGCTCGTCTGAAGGCTGCCACTCTGGCTTCTCTCTCCGTACCCTAGGGGGGAGATCCCACTCTGGGTAGTCGTCTAGGGAAAAAAAGGTACATACGTACTTTGTCAGGCATTTGCTGGGTAGCTTTTTAGACTATCATACTGATTGATTTAGTGCATGTAGTACTTATTGCGATTACTGGATTTACCAATGCTACTTTTAAAATCGTTTAGCTGCTACGTCAGTCTGTTATTGATTATACTTTATCCTGAATAACTTCACAAACGATATATATCAACTAACCAACCTAAAGCGAGGCACTGGGGAAAAAAATATCTATACTACAGTACTCCTTTTCTAATAGTGATGCAATGTTTTTATATCATATCTCTCTTATGTACATTATTCGAAAATAGCTATGAAAATATAACTCAGCTATTGTAACGATATTCTAGTTTGACCTATATCGATAATCATGTGTAGTTGTTCTTGGCAGGGCATCAAATGCTGGCGCTGCAACTTGAAATCAAAATCGCAATTAATTAGCACCAGTAGTTGTTGAAAGTTTATGTCTGGCTCCACTCGCTGATTGATTGGCTCATTGATGTTGTCTGAGCCTGGCCATTCTAGGACACAGTGTGAGACAGACAGTGCAGCCTGTTCGCTTGCTTTCTATTTAAAAGCTAGTAATACAGATAGCATTTATACGGCGTTTTCCACGCTCTACAGCAAGCTCAAAGCGCTTTACAACCACTATTACCCTGACAGACCTGATTCATTCCAGAGCCATCTCAACTTCCTGGCATCCACGCCAACATGCTAAAAAGATCGTCCTCTGTCTATAATCAGGCACCCATTTTACACCTGGGTGTGGTGAGAAATTTGTGACAAAGTACTTTGACCATAAAAGGATCATGCTAAAGAAAGTGTTCCAATTCTATTCACATTTTTGACCAGAGACATGCGATGTATAAATCACCCAATGTTGTTTACTTATTGTTTTGTTGTTGGAGGAGTGGGGTGGGCATGATTACCACAGATTAAATATTATCTTTGGTCTATTTGTTTTTTTATTGATATCACTATTGTCATTTTGATGTTGCTGTTAGTTTTCGATTTGAGAGTGTTTTCTTATGCACCACCAGGTGTACTCTTGAAAAAGGTACTTTGTCACACATTTCTCACCGTACCCAGGTGTAAAATGGGTACCCGGCTATAGACAGTGAAGGATCTTGTTAGTATCTTGTGGTGAATGCGCCGACCAGGCTGCACTACCAGTATGCCTCCAAGGAAGCTAAGATGGCTTCGGAATAAACAGGTCTGGTGTAGTAGTATTAAGCTCGCAGTAGAACGAGAAAATGCGCTGTATGAATCGGCTATTTTTCTATTTCTTAGATTATTCTTTTCACCTTTCTGTGAAGGTTTCCCTTCAAAAGCTGCTAGATCCCCGCGTGTGCTGTCTGGCTTGAAAGGTTGTCTCCTCTGGTAGCCGTGCTCCGGGAAGTCTTTGCTGGTGGTGGTGGTGTTCTCCACAGGCACGTCAGGGGGAAGCCACTCTACCTTCTCCTTGGGACGCCGCTCGGGAAGGTCCCAGGCAGGAAACTCCTCTGAAAAAACAAGTGTCACATTGGTAAAGTATCGTCCTATGAATAAAGTCATTTATCTCTACGAACTTTTTTAAAACAATTACTTCTGATTTCGAACACAGGCGAGATGACTGGATCTTGACCCACTCTCGCCATTTCAGTACTGTACCTCCTGGAATGACGTAAACCCACTAGAGCAACAAACAGACCTGTGAGCATATTCCAATCACACTAGGACTTCAACAAGATTGGTTCATCTTATTTTGCAGTACACCGTGTTACAGAGATCATGCCAACGCCCTACACCACTAACTACGTAAGGTAGGATGAAGGGCCAAGATAATGTGACTTTGATTGTCAGAGGACCATGTGTGGATAATGTGATACAAACTTTAGTCAATCTCAACTTCTTTCTGGCAGAAAATGCACAATATCTATTTTACTTTTATTGTTAAGTTAATTCTCTGACCATAACATGACCACGTAAAAGAAAGTGAGCCTACACTGTATTCAAACTTTGAGGCAGGCTAAAGGTCCTGTTCTAACTGTAAAAGCTTTTATTAAATAAAATCACGATTTTCTCGGTATTGACCTCGATGCGAAGGCTGGGCGTCAAATGGCGCGAGATCTTCCCTTGTGTTGTCCGGTTTAAAAGGCCTTCGTCTATCAATTTGATGCTCAGGGTAGTCTTTGTTGGTGGTGGTCAAGTTATCCACGGGCACATCTGGTGGCTTCCATTCTACCTTCTCCTTCTGGCGCCTGGCAGGTAGCTCCCACTCTGGAAACTCCTCTGGGAGTAAAATGAGAGTAAAATAAGGGCGTGGCTAGTCAGCTTTGCAGAGTGTAATCATGGTTTTACTTCTTGGCATCTCGAGTCAAAGGTCCGGGTTTCGAATCCCAGCCGTGCCAACTCAATTTGGATTCGCGAGAAAACTTTCTTATCTTTTCTTGTCACACACCGTTCCCAGGTGCAAAAAGGGTACCCGACTATAGACAGTGAAAGATGTTGTCAGTATGATGGCAGCACTACCAGCATGCCTCATATGAGGCTGAGATGGCTTTGCAATGAAGCAGCTCTGTGGGAACTTGCTGTCTGAGCTTTGGGCTTGCTGTAGAGCGAGAAAAGTGCTATATAAATTTAGCATTTTGCACTATGTTCTCGAGAGTTGGTAAACCATGTAAATCATGGAAAACGTTGCACAGCACGTGCTCACCTTTGTACGACGCGTGAGCATCAAATGTTGCAAGCTGCTCCCTTTTGTTATCTGGCTTGAAGTTCTGGGTCCTTTGCACTGGATGCTCGGGGTAGTCTTGCCTGAAGAAGATATAACGTGATGTTGTTCATTTATGTTATCTAATGGTCTAGTGGTCAGCGCGTTGGCATCTTGAGTCAATGGCCCGGGGTTCAAATCCCTGCCGTGCCGACTCGATTTGGATTCCAGAGTATGTTCTCATCCACCACCAGGTGTACTCTTGGAAAATATACATTGTCACACATTTCTCACCGCACTCAGGTGTAACTAGACAGCACTATCAGTATTTATCCAAGGGGGTTGGGATGGCTTTGGAATTATAAAGGTCTGTCGGGGTGTCGGGGTAATAATTTGCTGTAAAGCGCGTTGAGCTGTCCGTAGAGCGAGACAAAAGGCTAAAGCAACCGTCTGTTATTATTCGTTAAGACAAAGAGGACTTGTGGTGTAGTTGACTCAACATAATATGTACTACAGTAAACATTGTCATGATTTACAACGCAATAATAATAATAGCCGATTTAATATAGCGCTTTTTCTCTTTGACCCCAAAGCGCTTTACAGCATATTATCACTGCACTAGAGAACAGTAAAACAATAGAATGATACTTTGCCAAATGGAATGGCAAGGGAGAAAGGGGAAGAAGACACAGGGAAGATGTGAACAAAGGTGAAGAGATGATAGCTTATATAATACACCTTGCTCATTACTTTTCAGCCGACCTGTGATTGCATTGCTTTGTTGTGTGTGTGTGTGTGTGTGTGTGTGTGTGTGTGTGTGTGTGTGTGTGTGTGTGTGTATGTGTGTTTTAAGTGTGTATGATTGTGTATGTGTGTGTGTTTGTGTGTGTGTGTGTGTGTGTGTGTGTGTGTGTGTGTGTGTGTGTGTGTGTGTGTGTGT
>JAUELK010096328.1:0-12213 GCA_031471215.1 Gastropteron pacificum
TTTGCAATACTTTTTGAGATATCTTCTGACTAATGCAGAAACCTTAATTTTTGGCTTGGTCTGTTTTCCGCCATATATAAACTGGAAGCATTGAGTAAATGTCTGTGTCCACCCACATATTTGGGTAGTGAATGATTTTCATTTATATTTGGATGTAAAGAGGGTGGACAAGTTTGTTGATTTAATTATAAAAGAAAAGCAGGTTAGTTGGAGTTGCATCCCTTTTCAATGCAGTCAGAGTGAAAAAGGGTAACATCGAAAAGGACTGAATTATACACATTAAGCCATCATTGTAGAGTCTTCCACAAAATTGAGCCGTCAGTTTAGAGTCTTTGTGGAAAGTTTTTGGTTTGGTATTTATTGAGGAAATCAACTGTTGAGTGATGTTTTCATGCTATTTGCTTGTGACCTAAGAGTCGGAGATCATATATTTAGATTAGACATTGACACACGCTGTTTAAAACTTAATATGCTCTCCTGTTACAGTGATGAAAATGAAGATGGCATGGCTGCTGACGATGAATCAGAGGAACGACTTGAAAGAAAAGGACCAAAATTGAAGGTAAAATCCCCCTCCCTCCCTGAAAAGCAGATTCTGAAGTGAATGTGATTTTGTATGATCAACAAGTTTATCTAACTATTTTAGTGTTGTAACATCGTGGTACGGGAATATGATTATAAAAGTATTTGTGGGAAAGGCATGAGCACAGTCATTTTAAAAAAATAAGATTTTTTTGCATTATGTTTAGTTGTCAATTTTTACGTTTTAAAATTTTTGTTAGGCCTATTGAAATATGTATTTTGAGCTAGTTTGACTGACTGGGAATTGAATGAGAAATTCATCACAATGTATTTGCAATTCACAAACAAACAGTCTCCATACTCTTTTTCCTCATCCTTGTCTTCCTTTGCTTCTTTCCTTTTATGTTTATACACATCATTATTGACATGTCTGACCTACCTTTTTAAAACCCACTTTCAAAGCTTATCAAATGTCAATTTGAAGATCTGTGTCATTGTTCGTAATGTGTTGTATTTGCCTTGTCCTGCCTATGTTTTACATTCACTTTTATTTTAATGTGTATGGCGCTTTGAGCTCATTGACATCGGGATTCAGCGCATAACAAATGATCTTCATTATTATTATTGTTTTGACCTCATGTTTAATATTCACTTGTAATGTGTAGTGTATGGCGCTTCAAGCTCATTGAAAATAGTGATTCAGCGCGTGACAAATGATCTTCATGATTATCATTGCCATGTTTTGCTTCCTGTGTCCAGTGTGAGACCAACAATGACAGCCTGGTGGGCCTGGAGGAGGACAACGACGACCCAGACACGGTGGAAGCTCTGGCAGAGTTTCACTTCCTAGAGTCTGAGATGGGGGAAGGCGGTGGCGGTAAGCAAATCAACCCCAACTACTCACCACTACATGTCGTAGCTGTGCTCTCTACTACTCTCGGCAGTGCGTTACTCGTACAATGTCTCAGTGTACACGTGCCGCGTCTTCTGTGTGGGTGTGTTTGCTGTCCCTTGATGATCCACCTCCACCGTCACCACCAGCGCCTGCGTCGTTTTCCTCACCACAGTGCTCTCAGCTCTCTAGCCTGCACCGTTGTTTTGTTTTTTTCCTTTGTGTGTAGTTTTCCTCCTCATAACAAGCCTTGTTGACACCTTTTGTGTGCGTGTGTGAAGAAGTACGTGATTGTGTTGTGTGGTGATGTACCATCTCTGTGTAATCAGCAGTGCTTCCATTTGGCCACGCATCAATGCAGAGATCATTTTTTTCTGCTTCAGTCATTGCAAAACTTCTGCTTTAATTTATTTCATTTTGTTTAAAAGAATGTCACAATTTTCTCGGTGTACAAGCTATTGGTACCCATCTGATGATAATACAAACCAATTGTAATATTTTTCACCAATATCGTTGCATTGTTGGCTGACCAGTAATCAATAAGGATTAAGGAATTGAATTTGGAAATTCATCAATGTGCAATGCAAAAGCAAAATTTTAAAATCTCTGGCACTGAACTGAATACATTTTTTAGCTTCAGAAAATCCTACAAAAATGGAAGCACTTGTACTCTTGTACTTTTATGACAACACTTTTTTTGTTCCTTATGTTATCTATATTATTGTTACATACCCATTGCCATGTTTGGTATTTTAGAATGGTTGCCTTGAATCTCCACTGTTCAAGTTACAACACTTTTTTTCTTCTCGACAACTTCAAATATTTCTGCCATGTGTGCACTCTCCTGCTCCATTCTTGTGATGTGGTCGGCACATGGTGACACAATGAAGCTTCATTGATAAATATGTGGTACACACATTCTTCAATGTTATGACGTATTGTTATGCCTATTTCTACTATCATTGATTTCACGTACTTCTGCATCTGTTTATACAGTGCAGTATACAGTATATTCCATTGTCACTTGTGATAGTATGAGTATGTGAAGTCATTGATGATGTGGTGATGGGACATTTTCACATTGGGTCTCTTAGGGGCATCATTCAACAGTCTTTTTTGTTGTTTTGTTTCCCCCTTGTTTTTGAATGTTTCATTTGGTATCCCTATTACCATCCCTTAGACAGCCTTGCAGTAAGACATGACAATTCAATTAGAAACTTGTTCGATGGAAGTTGATATACATCAGAATTCAGCTAGAATGCCCTCCATGAAAGCATAATCCTAGATGTGACAGTTTATTAATATTTCATATCAGTGGAGTCAAATCCTGGGATTCCTCTAAACTTCGAGGAACATTTACAAAATTGATTTACTTCATTTGATTGAAACATGCTGAAAGACACTGTAGGCTAGATTGAGAACTTCACTGGTATATTTTTTAAAAAAAGGGGGGGGATGAAAAGACAAGAATGCTGTTTTCAAGCTTTATTACACAACACTTTGTCGCTATGATAGTGTGACAATAACAAGTTTGTAGAAGCTTTGTGCAAACCCATGCATGTGAATCCTGCAGGCCCTCAAATCAATGGAACATTAGTTAGAGAATTTCCTATCATTCTCTTTAGTAATCAAGTGTGGAAACGCAACAAAAATATGGATGGTTACGGTTTCATTAGAATGGGGTTGTTCTTCATATTCATAGCTGTTTAGAAGCAGAACCATGTCAGAAGCAGGGGTACTGCCGTAGAATTAGACAAAGTAAAACAGGGTGTGTGTGGGATAGGAATAGGGGCTGCCTTGGTCAAAGCACAGAACAGAGTAATGTTCTCTTTCTAGGAAAAAGTAATGATAATACTTTTTACTTACCACAAGATTCATGATTTCAATTTGTGCAAACTAGATCTACTTTGATTTCAATTATCAGGTGAAAGGAGGATAGGATAGTATCACTGTGTTGATACGCGAATATTGCATTTTATATTGATCCTCTGATTAAGTGTTGAGTCATTTTATATTGGGAGCTTTAGGCTACACATCCTTTTTCATGTGTGGGCGGATCAGTTTGGTTGTAGACATAGTATTAAATAAAACAGTTAATCACTGTTATAAGTGTTACATGACAGTAGATACAGTATCAAATAAAGCAGAGTGTTGAGTGTTACATGATAGTAGACACAGTATCAAATAAAGTAGATAATCCGTGTTAAGTGTTACATGATAGTAGATACAGTATCAAATAAAGTAGATAATCAGTGTTAAGTGTCACATGATAGTAGATACAGTATCAATTAAAGTAGATAATCAGTGTTGAGCGTTACATGATAGTAGATACAGTATTTAAAAAAGTAGATAATCAGTGTTAAGTGTCACATGATAGTAGATACAGTATCAAATAAAGTAGATAATCAGTGTTAAGTGTTACATAATAGTAGATACATTATCAAATAAAGTAGATAATCAGTGTTAAGTGTTACATGATAGTATATACAGTATCAAATAAAGTAAATAATCAGTGTTAAGTGTTACATGATTGTAGATACAGTATCAAATAAAGTAGATAATCAGTGTTCAGTGTTACACCCCAGTTATCAAGGGATGTAGAGATTCTTTGCTTGCCCCTGGACTCTGGCTGAACGTCAGTTTTTAAGGACCCTGGAGAGGGTGTATTTTAGTTTATTTGTACACCGCATAATTTGGCCGATGCTTTTCAATTCAACAAGTACATTATAAACTTAAACAAGTCCTTGAGATTCCTCTGTCTTCATGTCAAACACTTAAAATGATCAGATAATATCATTCTACATTACTTCTTCCAAAGGGGATTAACTAAACATTTCAGTACTGTGTTAGTAGTTGAAAGGAACCATTCAAGTCAGAGGCAAACAATTATTTAATCCTTTGATAAGAGTCTGCATACATGAGAACATGAGAATGTTTGAAGGTACAGACAGGCCCCCTTTGTCAGCAAAGGCTTTCAGCCCTGTCAGGTCTGCTGGGTGATGAATGCAGGCCAAGTCACAAAGCCATAGAAGTATTAAAAGAAGTAATTGAGGGCTCTGTGCAGCCCTTTGAGATGGAGCCAGACTGAACCACCACCTCCTCCACCCCCCCCGAACCCCTCCTCCCCTTTGTTATTGTATCCATGCATAGCCCCGGGGCCACCTTTTGTACCCCAGGATTTGCCTCAATTCCAGTAGTATAATAGTAATAATACAGTCTGGGGCAGCCCCCCCAAACCAGCTCCCTGAATGGCCCTGTGTACACTCAGTGTTTTCTTCTTGTCCTGATTGTTTGAAACACAGAGAAACGGGACAGTTCCTCTGGCGAGGAGGAAGAATGGGTGGTAGATCAGCACCATATATCTGAACTCAAAGAGCAGTATAAGAAGGAGAGGAAGGGAAAGAAAAATAGTAAGTGTTCTGTGACCAAGTCGAATTACGATCTCTTCCGTAGGATCTCTTCTCCTCATCACTTGTATGGTTAATACACCATGATGGGCTGAAGTACTACTACTACTACTTGTAGTTTGTTAAGTGGTTAAAGTGTTAACAAGTTTCACCATTGATTCAGCTTGCTGTGGAATGGTCCTGAATGCTTTTTCCATGCATGTTCAGACCTTTGGAGTTATCACCTTTTTTTTTCTTTCTGTCAAATGAACTTTTTTTAAGGTAGGGAGAGACATTTGACATAGTTGGTACTGGAAATAATGTTTGTGCTTCGAGTAGATCTAGAGCTTTGGGGGTTATTTTGTTTTTTTTGTTTATTCTTTTTTTTTTGGCAAAACAAGATGTAATTCTGTGTATTCATCTTTTTAAGATGAAACTTCAGTGTTGAAATTTCAGACTTCTTATAAATGGTTTCTCATTTCATGTTTAAAAGTGAAAGTGCAAAGTAGTTAATTAAACAGAGTGGGAAACAGGGTTGGCTTTGTTTCATGTTTGATGTAAGCCTATCATATTCATTTATTCAAGCATTTGTTTTAATTTTATTGCACGTCTGCATGGTTATTTTACCATTTGGACACAGTCTATCCTTTGGCCCCTCTTGATTTCACTGTTAACTTAATTTCATTTCCCATGGATACACAAACAAAACAAGAGGGACATTTCTTGATTTCATGTTTTCAGTTGCACTTTGCTTGACGTTGTTCTCTTTTGTAGTAGTTAGCATTAAATGTTGTTTTAACATGCCTTCTTAAACTTCTCTCGTCAAACTCAACTTTATTTGCATTGTTGTGATGCATGAGGAAATTTTTCATTTGTCAGATAAATTGTTTGTTGTTTTTTTTTTTGTTTTTTTTAAGCTACCACAAAGTAACTTTCTTTGTAATGAAAAAACACGAAAAGGGGAGAGGGGGCCTAATGAAATGAGATCAGAATTATATTTTTTTTAAACATCGAAAAAAAACGTGTTTGCCTTTTGATTCAAACTTCATTGACAAAAAGAGATTCATAGTAAAAGAGGTAGGTACCTAGGGTACATATATTTTTCTATTATCATTAATGAAAAGTTTCCTCATACACTGCATGATTGTTGTACCTTACCTTACTGTGGTTTAAAGCACACATGCACACACACACACACACACACACTAGACGTAAAAGAATCTGCTTGCATTGTGAGATTAACCCACCACCAGTAGTGAGCTGCACTCTTGTGTGTCGTCAAACCTTAATCCAAAGTGCTATCTGTGTGTGTGTTTGTGCCTCTGTCTGTCTGTCCATCCATCTTGTCTGCGTGTGCGTCTGCGCTGTTGCCACGAAGGGCCCTCACGGCACGACCTGCAGGCCATGCTGGCAAACTTGGGCTCTGAGTCTGACGAGGACGGCAGCAGTGAGGAGCTCCCCTCCTCCCCCACCACCTCACCCACCTCTTCCTCGTCGCCCTCCAGTGCGGGGGACACTGTGACCAGTGACAGGGCCTCTGAGCCTGCTGTGGACAGGGGTATGCTGGGTGGGGGGAGGTGACGTGTACTCACACCTACTACTGGGTTTGATTCTACTAAGGGCCGTGCGGCGGGCTGAATGGTTAACACATTGGGTTAACGTGTTTGGTCTCCGGCCCGGTTTTGAGTCCCGATGAGGGCTTTATCTGAACAAAGGGTCGCATGGGCAGTTTTCATGGCTGTCCACCCCTGTCCTATCGGAGGTGGGCGTTAAAACATAGGTCCCACCTCTCATATCATCTAAAACTGTATAGTGTTGCCAAAACTCAAACAAATATTAATATACAAATAATGTGTCTTTTTATTTAATCCTTTGCATGAAATTTGTCTTCTTCATTACAAATACTGAAACATTCTACACAAACACAAGTTATTGAACATTGTGCCCAAGCAAAAAAATATCAATGTCACACAGTTTCTTCTGAAAAGAGGATAGAGAATTAAAGAGAGAAAGAATCGTCACAGACACATCATTTCTACCAAAGTTGCATTTTGTGAACAAGCTCTGACAGTCAAAACAACATTGTTCTTTTCGTCTTCTATATTTCAATGAATCAGTTTTGTTTTTCTTTTTCAAAGTTTTCTTCCAGTATGCTATCTGGCTATTTAAAAAAAATTTCATACGGCATTCAGCTCTGTATACCGCTTTTAGAAATGTAACGTTCTTTAAGAAAGAAGTGGGGAAAATTCAATGATCAAAACCAGGCACTCATTATCAGAGAGAATAGAAGAATGTTGGGGGTATTGCAAGCTGTTAATAGTGTTAGGATCGGAGAACGAAGAAGAAGAAGAAGAAGTGTTAGGATTATTTGATCAGCTGTTGGCTTCACAACATAAAACTTTGGATTTTGCCTCTGCTAAAGCATAGTAATGCATCATGCATTGTTGGTCTAGATAATCTGTCACAAGTGTCTCTATAAAACTTTTGCTTTCCTTCATCTTTTGCACAAAGAAGACCAGCTTTGGAATCGAAAATCGTGATCAAAAGAGAGAGAGAAAGCGGTATACAATCATAAATGTTTTAATTTTCATCTTGAGAAATGATGTCAGTGCATGTGGCCGTTAATGTTTCTGTGCCTGAACTGTTCCTATATTGTCTTTCTGCAGCATTAGACTCTTATTGGGAATAGTACATGTAAATGTAGTATGAACATTTGAACAAGATGTTGTGGATTTTAAAACAAATTGACACCTCTGGGTTTTTTTTAGGACAAAGTGGTTTTGAAAAATCACCATCCTCATCAGACTGAATCACACTAGAATACGTGCAAAGCCAGAAATTAATGTGGTCTTCTAACAATTCGTTTTTAAGCACATACACTTGCTAGTAAAGTTTATGCAGGTTGACATTACTACTGCTATTGGAGGAAAACTATGATTGAACAAAGCTTGTATGCCTGTTCTACTTTTTATCTATCTATGCATGTTTAGTACAAAACTTAGTGTGTCAAGGTAACGATTTTCAAAGAATGGTGTATGCTGCTTAACTTCCTCAATGCCATACAAATCAGTAAATGTACATGTATTGTACATGTAAGATGTAATCAAAGAGAGCAGCATGCACACCAGTGATGTTCTTGTACATAGGTATTAGTATATATGTCTTTAAAACTGCCCTTTTTCCTCTGGATTAACTGTGACCTGAGATAAAACTTTCATCATCACGAATAATTTAGTGTGTTGTATGCTCTTGATTTTTTAGCAAGCATGACAACATTATTATTACATTCAACAATGAATTTCAGTCTAGTGAGACTAGTGTTTATATCATTGATGCAAATTTTAAGAGTATATGTTTTACTCAGTGTTATGAGAATCACCATGATTAAGCACAGTTTTTTTGCAGGTAAACACATTTTCAGAAAATATTGTCAAATCTTTCTTTTAAACATAGTGTTAAACCATTATGGTCTTTTTAGTCTTGCTGTGTAGGAACCTGCTCATAAAAGTGTGCAATCTTACATGTATACAGAAAGCCAAGAACAAAAACGCAAACCTACAACAGTGGCTATAAAGAGTTTTGAGCTTGCCGTAGAGTAGGGGAAAGCGCTATGTATATAAATGCTATCTTTTTATTTATGATTACTCTTGAATTCCTTTGACTTGTCTCATTGGTTGTTCCCCCTTTCCCCCATGGCCTGTGTCTACCAGGTGACCTACCAGCTGGCGGCCAGATCAACTATGCCCGCAAGCCTATGATGGGAATGGCGGACGATGAGGAGAATCTAGACGGGGGCCTCGGCTTAGGCGAGCTGGCTGGCCTCACAGTCAACAATGAAGCAGACCCCATGAACTATGATGTTAGACACATTTTCTTCTTTTTTAATTAATTAATTTTTTTCAAGTTGTATTAGTTTTATTTTGTAAGACTTTTCAAAACTTGTATCTGAAAAAGTCCAATGAATATCAAAAGTATTGATTCTTTTGTAATGGACAGTGCTTCCAATCTTCCGCATTTATGCGGAAATCCGCATTTTACAAGAATTTCCGCACTGGTAAAACAAATTTCCGCACAAGCTGAAATGGACTTACAGAAAAGAGAAAAAAAGTAAGAAGTCAGACAAACGGGAATGCGAAAAAGTTTGAAAACCATCGTGGTTGAAGGCTATTTAATACTGTTTCACGAACTCCCGATATTAATAATAATAGGGCTGAACGTGCATACTACAAGAGGCCTTATGAATGCGATACCGGTCCAGGGCTCTCACAGACTTCCGCGTTTCTCGTGAATACACGGTTGTCAAGCCACTGACTGCCTCGGATCGCCGCGTATGTCCGCGAAAGCACGATCGGGCCGAAAAATTGCGCTTGCCGCGGATGTCCGCAAAAGCATGATCGGGCCGATGGGTAAACGGTTACAAAAATAATAGGCGAAATTACTTTCGAAAAAGCAAATATTTGTAGACACGAAAAACTGTAAAACAACTAAGTTTCAGATTTTATTAGTTGTTTACAAAATAACGACGTGTTGTCGACGCAAACAAAACAACACATGGACGGGGATTTTTGTTATCTAGGTCTAGTCTAGATCTAGTCCTTTATTATTGTGGGCTCGAAACACCATCTCTATCACCCTAATGCGTCCATTCTCCTCGCGTCCGGATTTCCAAGTGAGAATGAGTATGTTAGTTTCGTTTTTACCCATAGATCTAGTTACCGTCCGAACTGAAACGCAATAGTTGTCCCTCTATTCTGCATTCACGAATGCGATATCAGTGGGCTACTATTGCTCGTAGATCTAGATAGATCTATATACTTATCGTGTGAGTGTGTTTTCTTTTTTTACTTTCATTAAACATGGTTCTAATTGACTGTTGGATAGAACTAGACTAGATCTACATCTCCGATTTTGATGAAGCCATGAGTGGGAGGTGTCTAGATTCTTCTAGAGATAATAATATACATAATATACTGTACTGTGTACTGTTTATCTACTGAATTCTAGATCTAGGTACAAGAATGCCTGCTCTGATTTTTTTATTCCACATTCACTTCAGTAGTCTTGATATATATTTATGAGTGAAGAAAGTGAAATTCTGTCTCTTATCATAGATTCATTCTAAGTCTAAGATTCTGACTCCAAGTAGATTCTAGATCTAGTCTGATTCAAGAATGTAGATATATTATAGGTTTACTTACACTAGATTCAGCTTGGAAGGAAATCCAATCTAATAATAGAGCTAGAGATTTAATTAATTGTAGTTATTAGTTGCTATGATTATTACAAATTACAATATGCAGTTTAATATGCTTAGAATTGCATTTTAGCACCTTCAGTTTTTAATTTTTCTTCAGCTTCAGGGGGCCGTTGGCCCCCAGACCCCCAAGCAAGGCGTTGCCCTGCACCCAAATGGGGGCCGGTACCGGCCCCCATACCCCCGGTCATTTTCAGCATAAATCTGTGTCTGCTGTTGGAAGCACTGAATGGAGCAGGAGTTTTTTTAAGAAATAATATTTCTAAACTTCTTGCTGAAAGACTGAACTTTTGATACACGGACACAATTGTATAACAACTAGCAGAAGTTTAATGTGAATGTAAAAAGATAACAGACTAATCCACTATTCACGAAGCAAGATTTTGATACAAACTGTCTCCTTGCTGGTATGCTGTCTTGACACAGCAAAGTCAATTGTTAGGTAGGAAAACAATGAAGCAGCTGCCTCATTTACATAAAATACAAACAATTTTGACAGTAATCAATAATAACAAAAAAAGACACTTCCGCCATTTCTCTACATTTGTGTGTGTTTTTCCTTCTCTCCTAGATATCGGCACCGAAAGAAGTCTACCGAAAAACATGGAATGCAAAATACACTTTGAGAAGGTGATAATTTTTGTGAATAATTGTGTTGTATGGGGGTGTGACTCATCTCCTAACTGGTTTGTTTTTATATGTTTCACAGTGTGTAAGCAGATTCTGGGATCCTTCAATTGATACCTGAATTAATCAGTAGCTAAGGAACATTTTACATGTTTAAAGATGACTGTCAAATATGATTTACATGAACAGTGTATGTGACTTGCCATGCCTGATGTACAGTCAGAAAAACTGACCATTTAAGAATGAAATATCTAGAAAATGGAATGAATGTTGTTTTCTTTTTTCAGCCACTTTGATGGTGTTCGTGCCCTTGCATTTCATCCAGTGGAACCGGTTTTGTTAACTGCCTCAGAGGACCATACTTTGAAATTGTGGAACCTGCAGAAGACAGTTCCAGCCAAAAAGTGAGTGATGTACATGGATGTAAACGTTCAAATTTTGTCTGAAATCAGATTTTTCAGTGTGTGCGAATTGTGGGTAAAATAATTTACTGCTGGATTCCTCAAGACCCATAATAGGGGATTTCAGATTTTTTCAAAATTTCCCATGACACCATGATGCGCTTCATTACAATTGAATGTAGTGTGTGGGGTGTGTCCTTTTTTCTTTTTTTAACATTTTTGTTATAGATCTTTTGTAGTTTTCAAGCCAAGAGGTTTACTAAGTGAGCTGATGTTCTGCCCTTTGGTTTTTGTCTTTTTGACTGTATCTTGCCTTGGAAGACCTGGCTCAATAACTTACACCCAATCTATAGAGGATAATGATCACGAATGGAACTGAAGATTATAGTATGACTGTCCTGCTGTCTATCCTCAGAGCTGCTTCCCTAGATGTTGAGCCTGTGTACACATTCAGAGCCCACGTGGGTCCTGTGCTGAGTCTAGCGGTGGGGCCCTCTGGTGAACAGTGCTACAGTGGGGGCATGGACACCACCATCCGCTGCTGGAACATCCCCAGCTCCAGCATAGATCCCTACGACTCATTTGGTGAGCTGGATACATATTTTCTTCAAAAACATGTGTATTATTATTTGTGTGATCGATTGCCTGGATGGTAGAGGTGTGTGATTGGCGCACTTTGCGATTCTGAGATATGGCCTCTCGAAGTTGTTTTTCACAGTTACTATTATTCAAGGTTGACTCATTGAAAACATTAATGAAAAAATAACCAATAGAGACGATCAAAATCTGTAAAAAGTGGCTTTACTAAGAGCAGATCCTGTAGTTTCATAAACAAACAAAACTTTAGAGAATCAATTTTCGTTCTTTTCCGCCCTATTCGCCTATTCCCAGGCAGGCTAACAAGCCCTTGTATAAGAATGGGACACTTTTTTTTTTTCCAGTGTGATGAACATGAACTGTATATCAATCACACAATCCTTAGTTTCTCGAGCGAGTTCATCCTCAACACTCAGTTTTCACTGTGCTGTATTGCATCAGTTCTACACTGTTGTGTGAAGTCAAGGGTGCACATTTCAGATTTAGGCTGAATGAAAACACATTTTTCAGGATGCAATTCATAGACTAAGGGTC